>JAJMSG010000005.1:945940-1171257 GCA_030558335.1 Petasospora stauntonica
TTTTTTTTTTTTTGTTTTTTTTTTTTTATTTTTTTGGTTGGATTTTTTTTTTTTTTTTTTTTTTTTTTTTTTAATCAGGATGTGCCAAACTACGAGTTTGAAGATTTCTACCAAAATTCTAATACAGATCAATAAATATCAATATTGAAAGTTAAGTCCACCACTGTCGAAACCTGACGTGGACCTTGACATAAAAGAAGCACCAAAATAATCCAAAGCAAGTCATAAGAAAAGGGTATAAGTAAAATAAAAAAGAAGAAAAGAAGAAAGTAGACCAGTAGTAAACACCCATCATCACGTCATTAAAATATAGTTGTTGTCGATTTCCAGAATCAAACCAGTGAGCTGGTAGCTTCATCAAGAACTCCAAAGTCCCACCATGGATGGTTGAGAGCATCAATAGCAGAGATTCTCTTCGATGGATCGTACTTGAGAAGTCTTCTCACAAGATCGATGAAAAAGAACCAGAATTGGAACGTTTCATAGTCCAAATCTTTAATCTTTGATTTGTTCTTGTCCCAATTCTTCTGCAAAGAGTCGTACATGTTGATCTTGATCTTTAGCTTGAGCTTCGAGCACACCCAGTCATCCAAACGTTTGACCCTCTTGACAAAGTCAATAGACTTTTCCGTTGTTGACTGAGGATCCGGGTACGCAAGGCTATAGTTGTGACCATGCTTCTTGAAGTAGCTTCTAGCAGTACCATTTTCGATTCTCTTAATCATGGAGTTCGGAATTCTGTCGTCCAAAACCTTCTCCATGATAGCCAAATGCTCAAGGTTCTCGTGCGTGTTGAACAAAGCTTCACCAGTAACCAACTCAACAAGAATACAGCCTAAAGACCACATGTCACAAGGGAAGGACCAGCCTGTCCCGAGAACAATTTCCGGAGCTCGATAGTGCCTTGTAGAAACCAACTCACTGTGATATTCATCATTGAAAATAGCACTGCCGAAGTCAATAATGTTGATGAGCGGATTTTTCAGCACTTTTGATCTCTTGAACTTCAGGAAATCAGCAGAAGTCAGAAGAATGTTCTCCGGTTTCAAATCTGTATGGATCAACTTCAAATCATGAAGGAAAGCAACAGATCTGATAAGTTGTCTTGTGATAGCCTGAATCTGAGATCCGGGGAATGGCTTGAACTTGTTCTTTTGCAAAAACTCGTAAAGCGAGATATCCAGCAGATCAGTGATGATACAAATGTGATTCTCGTAATCCAGAACTTCTCTCAGATGGATACAATTGTTCAAGTTCTCTGGGTCAGCGTTCTTGAGAGTTGTCAACACCCTAAGCTCAATCTTCGAAGCCTCTCTATACTTCGGAATGGCTCTTATGATCTTGATAGCCACTGTTTCATTTGTCGTAAGGTCAACAGCTTTGATAACTTTACCAAATGTACCCTGACCGAGGATTCCCAGGATCTTGAAACGTCCGTTAGCAAAGAACTCACCTGGCTCAGCAATGTAGTATCCGTTATCATCCGTGATTTTGTCTCTAGAGCTTGACGTAGGCACGGGTGATAGCGGCGATGTAGAAGACATGTTACCCTGCATGTAGTTGTTGGACATCGACGAAGATGTAGAACTGTGTGAGGAAGAGCCCGAAGAAACCGAGTGAGAGTGTTTACTTGATAGCACAAGATTTGGTCTAACTTCACCGATCTTCGATAGTTCCGAGACTCTTCTGTAAGAGATCTGAGAGAGTGGTAACTGGGGTAATGAGTTAGTTCTTCTCTTCTTCAATCCAATGTGCATGCCCAGCTGGATCTCTTGATTTTGCTGGAAAGGCTGGAATCCGGAGTCAGAAATTCTCTTTGAAAGTAGTCCGTCAAGCTCTTGATTGAGGTTAAAGCTGTCGTTTATATTGCCATTTCTGCCCAAATAGTGAGCATTAAACTTGACACCACGAAGAGCAGTATCTTCAACGTCCATATTATCGTCATCATCAGAGCCAAACTTGAGTTGCTGTGTGAAATAATCCTCGGCAACGTCTGTATCGCCCATTCCGAGCTGCTGCTCTTTGATGAAGATAATAGATTCGTTATCGTCGGAAAACTGAGGGTCTGTATGAGCAGTTGTGTTCAGGCCGTAATTCTCATCATCAGAGTCCAAAATAACGACACTAGAGTCAGCGTGAGCCACTGAGGAGGAAGTGGCCATAGCAGCAACAGCGTCGTCGTTCCCTTTAGCAGAAGAAGCTCCAACCGCAGCGGCTGAGTTATCAACGTCATTTGAGCCAAAGTTGTCGCGTAGGAGTCTACTCCAATCACTGAAAGAGGATCTAGGCCTCTTTCTGGAGCTTTGTTGTACCACAGACATTGTTTATGTTTGCCGCCAGTTCAAGAGATAAGGCAAGGGGAAGACACTTTAAGTCCAGCAAATGTGTCAAACTTTTGGAGTAAAGAGGTCTCGATATTTGTCTTAACCGATAGAATAAGCACTGGAGAATACAATAAAGCCACTTAGATCACAACCGCCGTGTTAAAAGGATGTGATATCGTAGAAAAAACGTCGCTGGTATCAACCACGTGGAACCAGCCTTTAAAGTCGGTTCAATAGGCCGCCAGTAACAAAAAAAGTGTCTGGGCGCTTAGAACTCAGATACCTTGGAGCACAATAAAAGCCTCTTTCGGTTCGATTTCCACACTCTTTATAGCACTTTTTATAGAAAGGATCTTTTGCTCTCTGGCGATGATGTTTTGGTTTGCTTTCCTGCTTAATTATCAGAAGGTTCACCCAGTGGCTATGACAGTTAGGTGCGGCGGGCGCGCGGGGTTTTTGGCTTGGGGCGAGGAAAGTAGCGGGAAGAGGCTAATTTTTGGGTGAAATTGGTGTAATTTTGAGAGATTTAATGATTTGATATGATTGAGTTGTGGAATGGTCACCACAAATACGCCCATAAAGCTCTAATATCTAATCATCCAAATCTGACCACCAGCCACCGGAAGGGGAAATCTCCCGATTGAGATAGTTGCCCAGGTGATACGGCGCACTGATTGGTTGCTGCTGGTCGCGGGTACATTGTGCGCTAACCAAAAAAGGCACGTGATCTGAGTCAGTCAGCCTGTCCGCGAACACGCTCGATTCGCGAATTCAGAAGCCAGATCCCTCCCAATCGGCGAAAATTTGCGCCTTATTGGGCCCGCTACAGAGAACGCGCCCGCGCCAGGGCCCGCGATTTCGGCCAAACCGCCACAAACAAAACAAGCCGTTGGCTCAAATAAGTACCCTCAGCGGCACTTATAAAGCACTCAATCAAACGTGTTATTCTTCCACAGACACAGTCTGAGCAGAGAAAAATCTCAGAGCTGGGAAAGTCCAAGGCCACAAATATAGAAAACAAGCACCGCTTCTCACCTTGTTGCGTTCGCTGACCTGTGACAAACTTTTTGCAACACACCTCTCTGGTTGATAATCCTTGCCGCCCTTTAGTGCCCTGTTTGGCCGTTGAGAAACAATGTCACACGCCAACGTGCTCACACAGGTGCAGGAAGGCCATATCGGGATGGTGGATCCTCAATTGGGGAACGCCGATGTCGATATGAGCTCCATCATCAACCTCAACATCCGCGGTAAGATGTTCCAGATCACTAGAGACGAGCTGATGAATTTGCCTGAGAGTATACTGCTATGTCTTTTCCCAAACGGTGTATTTGTTGATGTTAACGGCAATACTATCACCACGTTGACGGAGGATGACGTTGTTTATGTGAACTTCGATCCACAGTGTTTTGAGTACATCATTGAGAGCTTCACTAGAGCTGCTGAGAAGTTGCCTGCAGGCTCCAAAACCGAGGTTTACGATGCTTACCAAACACCGGATGTCGAGGTTTTGAGCGAGAAGCCATCCGTCATCGTGTTGAGAGAGGATATCGATTATTACGTGGTTCCACCACACAAGGGTATCGGCCCCCAGGGCATTAGAGCGATCAAGCAAGCTGCTGGCAGTTTCTTGGTTAGCCGTGTCAAAGTTTTCGAAGGACTCGGTTACGAGCCTGGTAAAAAGTTGGGCCCAGCAGAGGAGCATCTCTTGGATATGTTGTGCTCTTCTGGATTTGATGTTGAGTCCGACTGGGGTCACAGATCCCAGGAGCCTGGCAAGACAGTCCTTACTTCCTTGGCACTCGTGGATTTGAAGCATCCAAATGCTCCACCCTCCGAGCCAGAATCTCCAGCATCTCCAGCATTGAACCCAGTCGCATCCAACCAGAGTTTAACACCGAAACAATCGAGAAGATCGAGACTTGCTGAGCTCGCTAACAGCGCCGCAAGATCCGCTTCTCGTTCGGTTTCACGCAACAGATCTAACACAAGAAAGAGTGCTGGCACATCTTCCAAGTTGTTGTTGTTCTGGAGAAAACCGGCCCGTAAGTGTTGGTGGTCGTCCGACGTCGTCGAGCTGAAAGTTCCTGGCATCCTGGGCCCAGATGGTGTCAAAGAGACTTTAACAGTTCACGTTCACATACGGCGTGTTTGGACACTCGAATTGTCTGTCATTGGTGTCCATTAATCTCTTAAGCTTACATTCAGTCATGTGGTCCGTCCATTGTGCTTTTAGCACCTTAATAATTTCAATTTTACCCACCAGACATAATTGTAGTTGTAGAATAGATGAGTGTTGATGAAGGGAATCACATTTGGGAGGTAAGTACTGGATTATTACCTCTATCAAGTTGGAGGATGCCCGTGCAAGGGAATGCGATCTAAGAGTGGAGGATCAATTGTGTTATAGCGGGATTGCGGCGATATTTCGAGTATTTTATCCCCGTTATAGATGAAATGAGTCAGTTTGAAGCCATCTCATTGGATTAACTGGAAAATATAGAGCTTTAACACCGCAAATTCTGTCTAAAGCGACAATCGGAGTTCCGCAATTTTATGTATACTATTTCGCGTGGCGGCCACCCGGAGTGTTATCATAGCCTGCTTGGCCAAGTGGTAAGGCATCGCACTCGTAATGCGGGGATCATGGGTTCAATTCCCATAGGAGGCAATTGATGAGTTTTTTTTTACAATCTTGGTAGACCAGTGAGCTCAAGCTAATACAGCAGAATGCTCAATTAAATTGTTCTTTTATGTCTGAGATTCGATTTTTAATGTATATATAGTGTAAATGGTAGTATAATTGCCACCATCGTTGTGCTCGGGCGCCATGAGCGCGTTATACACAATAATTAACGAAGATTTCTGAGATTTCAATGAAGATGAACGTTGATTCTCACTTGATTTGAGTCAATTGAGCTATGAATGACCTCTTATCTTGTCATTGACACATCAGAAGGCCACTACGGTTGTTTGCTTGCCCCAACATGGAGTTTCAGGGTCGTCAACTGCAGCAGATCACATGTTTAGTGAAGAAGTAACAATAAGCAGCAAATGTAAGCTTAATTAAAAGCTTTCTACGAATACTACAAAGAATCACATAGGATAATTGACTAATTTTCATCGTCATGTTGATTTTTCTTCGACGGAGAAAGCCGCAATAGACGACCCACTCACTTAGCTTTCTTAGCATCCTCTCTTGCCTTCTTAGCATAGATTTCACCAGTAAATGGCCTGTTATTATTGTTAGTAACCCTAGTTCACATCCAAATATCAATATAACATACTCTTCAAACTTCAAGGCCACAGAATAAAGAAGGTGGACCAAAAGCGTGGCAAAGATACCAGCAGGCTTACCGAAGTACAATGCGGTACCCAGGAAACACAGAGTGGACCCCACGTACATTGGGTTATCCAAAACATTAAATGGGAATCCTGTAACCCTTTCAGTCATCAAAATACCGAAATAGTCTCCCAAATAAGTTCCAGTGACACCCAAAGCCCACATTGAGCTGATGACGAAGATATTGCCCAAAGCGAATGATGCGACGCCCGCAGCCCTGAACAATGGACCTGTCAAAATCTGTGAAGTGATCTGCTCCTTAAGAGCTTTTTCATAGAGATAATCTCTGAAAATACCTAACGAGAAGATAGTAATTGCCAAGAGATAACAACCTCTTTTGGCTCCACCGGCGATTTTGGTCAAAAAGTGTGTGTTATATTCTGTGGGGTATAGTGTTAGTGAGCTGATCCGAGGGCGATGACATATGAAAGCAAGCGATACCCACCGAGTCTGGCGACGACATTCCAGAAGATCGGATTAAAGCAGATAGAAGCCAAAGCAACTGTTATTGTTAGATATGATAATTGGGGGAGAATTGAAGCATGTGAAGATTTATAACCTCGTCATTACTTACTCTGGAAGCTTGGTTGGGTGATGTCAACCTCGGAGCAAAGCTGATTGAAGACGTCCTGAGCTTGTTGTATTTTCTCTGACATTTTTGGGTGTTGGTTGGGCCTGTTGTTGGAAACGAAATAGAAGCAATTGGAAGAGTGGGAAGGCGAATTGAACAATTCTTAGATAAAGACAATTGCATGTAAATACCGTAAAATCGCATGTGAAAGGCCTTAGTGCGCGCACATGAGGTTTTGAGGAAATTGAAAAAAAATAAGCTCCGATACCGGGAGTCGAACCCGGGTCTGCTCGGTGAAAGCGAACCGTGCTAGCCGTTACACTATATCGGATATTTACGAAGAGGAGGATATTGGTGGTTGTGTGGTGGGACTGGGTAGGGTCACGTGACAAAAATGAAATCTACTCTATAGACGGCCAATTGTAGATTGAAAAGTGAACGAAATTCGATTATTAAGCATGATATGGCTTTTATGACCTGATTCACAAGCTCTTGTATACCCAGGGCCCCTAATCCGCCAGTTATTCACGATATATTATCCCCCAGATCTCACCACCGCGATACGCCAATTCCATAACTGATAACCAGATCATAGGCCATCTTTTAAGCAAACAACCAGCCAAATAGCCAAAAATCGACTACTAAAAGCACAATGGGTAACGCTCCGTCATCGGGAAAGGTCACTGCGCAGGATAAGGCAATTCTCCAAGTGAAATTGCAAAAAGATAAGCTGGTGAAGTACCAGAGACGAATGAACTTACTGGTGAACAACGAGCGTGAACAGATTAAAGTATATCTACGAAACAAGGATAAGAACAATGCCAAGACGCTTTTGAAGAAGCTCAAATACCAGGAGAAGCTTATAGAAGACGTTTCGGCTCAGACGTTCAATTTGGAGAATATGATTCATAACATCGAGTTCAAGCTTATTGAGAAGGACTTCCTCAAAGGTTTGGAGAGTGGTAATACAATTTTGAAGAAATTAAACAACGAAATGAGAGTGGAAGATGTCGAAAAGCTTGTTGATGAAGTTCACGAGAATATTGCGTACCAGGAAGAGATTGAAGAAGCGTTAGCCGGTGCTGTTGTTGGTGTCGACTATGAGGATGAGATCGACGAGGAACTACGTGCTTTAGAGGAATCTGTTGTTGGCAGCAAGCAAAAAGACAATTCTGAAGAGGTCAAGAACAAACTCCCTACATTGGATGGTCTTCCGCAAGTACCGGAGCCGGAGGCAGCTGTTGAAGAGCCGAAGAAGGCCGAGAAGGTGAAAACTGGTAAGACTGCGATGTTAGCATAATAATTACGTAATTTCAGTTAACTATGTGCACGTATTTGAGTAATATGATTATAAACAGAGATGGAAAAGCTCATTCATCAAGCCAATCCAAGAAGTCTGGTGTGAAGTAACTGATGATAAGTCTGGCACCAGCTCTTAGGAAGCCATGGTGGGATTCAAAGGCAATTGTCTTCAAATCACAGATACCCTTATCAGCAGCAGCGTGCAACATAGCATATTCACCAGAAACGTGATAAGCACAGACCGGGTAATCCTTACAGATCTCAGCAGCGTCTGCCATGACGTCCAAGTAGAAAGTTGAAGGTTTGACGATGATTCCGTCAGCTCCCTCATCCAAGTCTCTTCTAAGGGCTCTTCTTGCGAGACCAGCGCCTCCAGAAGGAAGCTGATATCTCTTTCTATCACCTTGGCCTGGAGCAGAGCACGCAGCGTCTCTAAATGGGCCATATAAGTTGCCTGCAAACTTGGCACTGTATGACATGACGAAGCACTTGTGAGCGACCTGGGCCTCGATTAAACCAAGCTTAATCTCGCGGATACGGCCGTCAATCATGTCAGAAGGAGCCACACAATCAACACCGGCTTTGGCGTAGTTCACAGCAACCGCAGCGATTCTTCTAACTGACTGTTCTCTGTTGATGGTGCCGTCCTCGAAGAGCACACCGCAGTGGCCGTGGGAGGTGTATTCACAGAGACAAACGTCTGCCATGATGAAGAGGTCTGGGAACTTTTCTTTCAGCAACTTGGTAGTGCGAATAACAGGGCCTTCAGGGTCGTCAGCTGCGGTTCCAACAGGGTCTTTTGAGCCTTCTTTCATTGGAACACCGAAGAGGATAACGGCTCTGAGGCCCTTTTTAACGAGGGTCTCAACAAACGGGATGACCTTGTTGACACCGAATCTCTTCTGTTTTGGCAACGATTCAATCAAAGTCTCTTCCTCGGGATCGTCGGAGATGAATAATGGGTAAATAAACATGTTCTTTGTAAGCTGTCTTTGATGCTGCCATTCACGGGATAGTGGATGGGCGTAGCCTCCAGCGAGGACGGAGGAGATCTGTGTGTCTCTTGGACCCAGGAACTCCGCAGTGTGGACCATGTTGGTGTTTATGACGAAGTTTGGTGGTGAAAAGACCGAAAATGGGAGAGAAAAGAAGTTATGATGAAGCAATATAGTGATTCTTAAGCTGAGATCGCGGTGGAAGTTATGCCTGAATGGGGAGATACGGCCGAGTGGTGGTCGAGAAGATGGGGGAATTCTGTGGAAATTGAGGTAATATAGGGTGTAAAAGGTATAGAGTGATGATATAGAGGTATGGAAAGCAACAATTCAAATCTCATGGAGCTCCCGTGGCTAATTGAAAACAATATGTTCTCAGTCTGCTTACCTAATCAATGACTAAGCTATTTGGTGTCCGGGTGTCCCCTCTTGAGAGACTAATTCTTTGTCTACAATGCCTACAATTCTCCCACTAAACACATCCGATTTACACGAAAAGAACGCCATTTGGACCCAGATCTTCAACCATGTCCTGTGAGAACGAGCACTTTCACTCACACGGGCACTCACATTCCCACGGCGATGGCGATGAGCATTCTCACATTGCTCCAGTTCCTACATCAGAAGCACAGAATCTTCGTCAATACATCGACTTCTACAAGCTCACAGGGCTTAATTGCCAGCAGCCCAATGACCAATTACAGAAGATATTTAAAGAATCCGATTCCAAGTTTTCTCTGGATTTCAGTATTGAGTCCGATGCCGATTCTCAGATGATTATCAACATCCCATTCACAGGCAACGTCAAGCTTTACTCTCTCATACTACGAACCAGCGGAGAGGAAGACCACTGTCCTAAGCTTGTAAAACTGTTCAAGAACAAGAATAATCTAGATTTTGATAATGTTACTGATACCAAACCAACTCATAAGTTCGAGCAGCCCCAAATTGGGCCAATGGACGGTGAGGTCACAAATCAAGACGAAGATACACTTATTGAGCACCATCTTCCCCGTTCGGCGTTCCAGGGTGTTAATCATTTGACTATTTTCATAGAAAATAACTGGTCAGATGATGAAGATGAGACTACTAAGGTGTTTTACGTGGAATTAAGAGGTTTATTCACTAGCCCTTTGAGTAAAGATCCGGTGATTACGTTATACGAATCAGCTGCTAACCCTGCTGATCATAAGAATCTTTTAGCTCAGGAAGTTGGAAACCATGCGAATATTAACTAATTTATGTGGTTAATTAGTGATTTATTACTATTGTAGGCGTCTTATTGGCTCTTATATCGAGCGCTAGTAGCCATGGCAACGTGGCCAAATAGCGGGTCCTATTCTGCGTACGTAATCAGTTCTAGAACCCTTCTTCTAGAACATGCTTTAGTTAGTGTTCTAGGAGACTCTATGACCTAATTGCTGTGTAATCGACACCAAGGCTTGCTCTACTAATCAACGTTTACAAGGTTATCATCCTAGGCCAACGCCAGGGCTCAGCCCAAGGCACAATTACACATATCACATATAATTACTCTGACTAAGACGATGTAACATTATCATTTGATGTTGCCCGTGCAAAGCGTGACGCTGGTGATGTGCGGTTAGGAGGTTTCCCCGGATTTTGGTGAGGGGCCCTGGGGGTTGGAGATGTTGGGAAATTGGATGTGTTTGGGGGTAATATGTCAGAAAGGTCCAGATTAATACTTATAATTAAATTATTCAGTTGATATTACACTATTATCTCTTTTTTCGCTATCAATTCACACCAATATGACCTCATATTCACTATAACACCACACGATAAGCTTTCACTACGGGCAACAACGCCACTTTGACACAACACTTGCTATGTGAGCTCCACCTTCTAAAAACAGTAATAACCCCCGTTGGATCTTATTCTAGATGCAGCCTAACGTTAGACAGCGAAGGAGGACATTGCCCCTCATACGTTACTCCCCTCGTGCTCACTAATCATGAGCTCATCATGAGAGCTGGAGATTGGTATAAAAGGTCAGCATTTGCCACGAGATTCGTTCATTTTCTCTCTATTTCTTATCTACAACGCAGTAAACTTACTCAAATTTCTCAAAAACACTCATAATGTCAGGAATCTTCGATAAATACGTCAACATGATCAACGGTGCCAAGGGCTCCACCTACTCACACTCCATGCCTAACACTGGAAAGTACATCCAGACAGTCGATGGTAATGAGGTTTACGTTCCATTTAAGCAGAAAAGAAGAACTTCTTCTGTTTCAAGTGATGGCGGCTCCCTCGGAATGCTCTCTAGAAGCGGAAGCATGTCTGAGGAACAGCCTGCTGCTATCATTGAAGAGGTGAAGGTGAAGGTGGTCAAGACAGCTCCTAACAACAGGGTCAATTTCTGATGATTGTCTCAGAAGAGTCTCTATTGAGGGAAGTAATGCTTCTTAGCTGAATTAGAGTCATTCTCATTGCGATACCTCAGTTGCAGCTACATGACAAGTTAGAAGCTTGTCATCCAGTGGTACCTTCAGTTCTTCCATATCTTTTGTCCTTCGGTTAGTCAGTATACAATATTGGGTTATTTTGAGATGTTTTGTAGTTATAACATTGAGTGGAGATCTGCGTGTGTCGTTTATGTCATGGGGAAATGCTCATGTGTTGATGACAATGTTGAGGATATCATCACGGTAAATAAAAGCCCCTTGGTGGGTCTGACAGCAAAACTTGAGGGTTCTAGAACATAATTACTCTCTTTTGAGTATTTAAATACCTCTAAATCTTTTTAATTGGCCTAATTCTATCGATTAATCCCTATCATATTACCTATCATAATACCCCAAAACCATCAAAGACAACACCTCCAGTGCCCACAACACATTTTACGAAACGTTGCTTGGCTTCGCTAGCTCAGTCGGTAGAGCGTCAGTCTCATAATCTGAAGGTCGACAGTTCGAACCTGCCGCGAAGCATTCAACGTTTGTTTTTTTTAGAACGTAATTAGGCTGGCTCAACTGCCCGTACCACAAAATTAGCAACAAGCAACACAATTTCGCGCTTTTGCCACCTTATCAAAACCACCCCACACACTTTGTTAGGAAACCCCTTAACCAGCCCTCTAATACTCAGCCAAAAACCTACTCAATCCTGCACATTCTACTTCAAGTTCGCTTAGAATCGAAGTTTGACAGGAATTGAGTACAATTGAAATCCTGCCAATCTTTTAAATCTCAAATCTCTCTACATAACAACCAGATAAGGACACAAAACAGCCATGAAGTTCTCTGTTCTCTCCCAAATCGCCGTCGCTATCGTTGCTCTCTCCGAGACCGTCGAGGCCAAGCTCCACTCCGCTAAGATCCAGAAGCGTTCTCTTGACGACCAGCTCAAGGATGTTACTTTTGAAGAGTACCTCCAGCAGTTCGCCAACAGATACACTCATCTCTTCTCCAAGGCTTTCCCAGAGTCCGAGGTCCCTCTTATCAAGGGCGGCCATGACACCCCATTGACCAACTATTTGAACGCTCAGTACTTCACAGAGATTGGCTTGGGTACCCCAGCTCAGACCTTCAAGGTTATCTTGGACACCGGCTCCTCTAACTTGTGGGTCCCATCCGCCGACTGTACCTCTTTGGCCTGCTACTTGCACACCAAGTACGACCACGACTCCTCGTCCACCTACAAGTCCAACGGCTCTGACTTCTCCATCCAGTATGGTTCTGGTTCTATGGAGGGCTATGTTTCTCAGGACACCTTGCAGTTGGGTGATTTGATCATTCCAAACCAGCAGTTTGCTGAAGCCACCTCTGAGCCAGGCTTAGCCTTCGCCTTCGGTAAGTTCGACGGTATCTTCGGTTTGGCTTACGACACCATTTCTGTCAACAAGATCGTCCCACCTGTCTACAACGCCATCTCTTCTGGATTGTTGGACAAGCCACAGTTTGCCTTCTACTTGGGCAACTCCGATGTTAGCGAGGACGGCGGTGTTGCTACCTTCGGCGGCTACGAGGACGACAAGTTCAAGGGCGAAATGACCTGGTTGCCAGTCCGCCGTAAAGCATACTGGGAGGTCTCTCTTGAGGGTCTTGGTCTCGGTGATGAGTGGGCCACTTTGGAGGGCACTGGTGCTGCTATCGACACCGGTACTTCCTTGATTGCTTTGCCATCCGGCTTGGCTGAGATTCTTAACGCTGAGATTGGCGCTAAGAAGGGCTGGTCCGGCCAGTACTCCGTCGAGTGTGACACCAGAGACAGCTTGCCAGATTTGACCTTCAACTTGGCTGGTTACAACTTTACCATCGGCCCATACGACTACACTTTGGAGGTTTCTGGATCTTGTATCTCTGCCTTCACTCCAATGGACTTCCCAGCTCCTATTGGTCCAATGGCTATCTTGGGTGACGCCTTCTTGCGTAGATTCTACTCTGTCTACGATATTGGTCACGATGCTGTTGGATTGGCTACTGCTGCCTAAGGGTCTTTCTTCATGCTATAACAGAATTCCACTCAAAAGTCATTGAGAATTGAACAGATTCCCACTAGCATAGTATTTTTACTTCTTTCTTCTCTTTTTATCACTTCATTTACGGCATCGTGCCATTTTTGTCATACCATTTAACCCAATTGCTATTAATTTCATGCTTGTAGAGTAATATGAGGACTAAAATAGGACCCTTGTTGGGCACTGATAAAGATGTTGCCAGGACAACGAAAAGCGCGATTTGTTTACATTTCAACACTTTTAGCCATCGCACAAAATGAGAAATAAAGCATACATCTTCCTTGATAAGCACCTATTTTCACTTATAATACCTTCAAATCTTCACAAAACACCCCATTTATTCTCCAAAGTACATCATAAATGTACTCCCGAAGCCAAACTCCTAGAAGAGGCGCCCCATCAACGCCGTCAATGAGACCAACGTCCAGTCTCTCATCAAGAGTCCAGACGCCGTCAAGCGCTAACAGAGCATATGGCGGCTCCAGATTTGGCGAGAGGCCAACCTTCACGCCAGTCAGAGAAAGGCCATCGAGCAGCTTAAGCTATAGCTCTAGCTCAAGACCCACAACTCCGTCATTCATGAGCTCAACATCACAGCCTTACACCGGGACGATATCTGTGGCCATTAGAGCCAAGCCATCAGACACATTCCTCAAGGATCCGTGGTATTTAAGTGATGGAAGTATTCAGCACAATGAAGTGGGTGAGTTCAAGTTTGATCACGTGTTCCAGCCAACAAGCTCAAACGAGGAGGTCTATGAGAAGTGTGTTAAGGGCTTAATTGAGTCCTTGATGGATGGCTACAACGCTACAGTGTTTGCGTACGGTATGACAGGCTCTGGTAAGACGTACTCTATGACGGGTACTGATGAGGAGCCTGGTGTTATTCCTTTGTCTATTGGAGAGATTTTTAAGAGAATCAACACCTCTGATAAGGAGATTTACAAGTATAACTTGAAGTTGTCTTACTTGGAGATCTACAACGAGAGAATTTACGATCTTTTGAACATCGACCAGCTGAAGAGCACATCAACGTCATCGGAGTTGAAGATTAGAGAGGTTCCTGGTTATGGTGTTAAAGTCGCTGGGCTGGTTGAAGAGCCTGTGAAGGACGAAGCTGATGTCCTCAGACTGATTGATAAGGGAAACCTGAATAGAAGAACGGGCGAAACTGATTTCAACAGCAGATCCTCTCGTTCACATGCTATTGTTCTTGTACGGATAGCAACAACAAACAGTGTCACAGGTATTGAGACTTTCAGCACATTGTCACTGTGTGACTTAGCAGGTTCCGAGAGAGCTACTGGTCAGCAAGAGAGAAGAAAGGAAGGTTCTTTCATCAACAAATCTCTTTTGGCCTTGGGAAGCGTCATTGTTAAGCTATCATCTTCATCAACGAGTGCGGGTCACATCAATTACAGAGATTCAAAGCTTACAAGAATCCTTCAGCCTGCGTTATCTGGTGAGTCTGTTGTTGCAATTCTTTGTACGATTCACACCAGTAATTCCGCTTTGGCTGAGACTGTGAACACCGTGAGATTTGCTGCTCGAGCCAAGAACATCAGTCTGACTGTTCGAAAGCATGAAGTTGATATGACATCTGAAAAGGACAGAGTCATCGAGAAGTTGAAGCAGCAAGTCCAGAGCCAGCAACAAGAGATCGAGGCAATGAAGAATAGAAAGTCTGTTCTCACGATGGAGTCACTTGAAAAGAACTCTGGAATTTTGGCTGAAGACGTTAAAGAGCAAATTGAGGAGCTCAATGCTGAGAATAGAATCTTGACAGAGAGACTTGAGCACATGAACAGGATTATGAACGAAAAGAACGCCCAGAAAGTCGTATTGAAGAATGAGGTTGTTAGCCAGATCTTAGCAAAGACTGCTGAAGCTGATGGTGGATCTACTAATCTGATTGGTCAGGTTGAAGAGCTGTTCAAATCGACTTATGCCGAAATAGATGAGTACAAGTCGTACATTAATCACTTGGAGCACCAGTTGAAATCAGAGATGGCCAAGAAGACAGTCTCAATGCCAGATATCATGAGTCCGAATGCTGACATCATGTTCTCTCCTTCTAAAGCTGTTAACAATGAGTCCGAGGTTGATATCATTTTGAAGGAGCAGGAAGAGGAGATTATGCAGCTGAAGAGTGATTTGAAGAACAAAGAGCGAATCATTCGTGCTCTTCAAAGCACAAAGAGAGTACGTGACAGTTTAATGCACACGATCTCCGCCAGTGAGAACAGAAGAGAGTCAATCAGACACGATCCGACGTTAAAAGAGCTCAATTTGGACATGACAAGGAACACTCAACTGAACCCACCTAAATTTTAGGTCTAATGACTACAAACATTTCAGATTCGTTAATCATGCACATTTGATTTTAATAGTCTAACTCCTTGGAGGAGGACTCTTCTGGTGGAGCATCGCTATCATCGCTCGATTCAGAGAGACTTTCATCATCAGTTTGGGATTCCTCTTCATTGACCTCATTCATCAAAACAAAGCCATTTGGAGCTCCAGGACCATCAGTTACGTAATAAGTTTGGTTGGTTGTCATGTCATAAGAGTACCATCTCTTATTGGTTAGGTCAAACCATGCTATTGGCCTGTCCATGGCCTCTCCATTGGGTTCTTCTTCGTCATAGAAGTCCACATCATAGTCCCCAGTGGCGTATCTTTGGACTTTCTTTTCGTCATCTTCTCTGTCGGGGTATCTTCCTTGGATTGACTTATACTCTTGGGTATTATTTTGGTGTTGATATTGGCCTTGTTCGAAGTTTTCACGAGCTCTTTCGCTCATATAATAGAAAGGCATATCTTCCAGTTCCTGCTCATAATCGTACTCGTGATTCTGGAACTTTTCACCCCAAAACACTAATATTCCTTTACATCTAAGTTGATCGGAGATGAAGATCACACGACACTTGGCATCTTCTCCTAAAAGCTCTCTAGTGACTTCAGATAACTGATCCCAGCTTGAGTTCTTTGGAAGGAACAACGCAACGTTAGTGGTGATTGAGAAAAAAGACTCCAAAAGTTCTTTAATTGGCATTGGTTGAAGGTCAGTTTCCAGATTATACTCCTTATGCTTTTTATACGAAGGACCACCCCACGGTGGAGACGAAAATATGAAGTCAATCTTGCCGTGGAGGTCCATATAGTACTTTGATCCGATGAGATCCGGCCAACTTCCAAGTTTGAGGTGGCATTTCGGTAGAACTCCATAAACGTCACAATTCTTCTCACAACAATATAAGTTAATCTCGTTATACTCAACACCATGAGATTCTTCGAAAAATCTTGCAAATTGGATCAGATTACCTCCCCCTCCAGAGAATACATCTAACACTGCTTTTATAGACGGATCACACGCTTTGATGAATTTCGCAACAAATATTGCCATTGCTTCGGGCGTAACGGAATACCATAGCTCCTCGTTCATATAAACTCCTTCATCAAACCTACTAAATAGTATATTCCTTTTGCTCCAGTACCGTGAGATGTTCTTAAAGATGTGTGGTGGTATCTCTCCATAAACGTATTGGAACTCGCTTTGATGCTCATCTAGCCACGCTCGATTCGGCAAAAACACACGCCCATTAGAGTCAGACGTGCTCATTACCCCGACAGATCAATTTTCAACTTGATTAGCACACTAATGGCTCAATAAATCAACACCTAACCTGTGCGATGAGCTAAGATAAACATCCTGCCTAATTTTCAGTACACCCGTACACCACTCGAAGATTTTGTAGTCGTGGCCCAACCGTATTTTGATTCGGCAATTGGCGGAGCAACGCGTCAGGGCCCAAGGGGCTTTTGGTTTATCGAGCTTTTGGCTTAGTTTGGGGGCTTCTTAAGGGTCTAGTGTGTTGATTCTGTTAGTATTTTGGCCTCTATATTTACGGCCAATTGAACAAAAGAGGCTGTGGCACCCAGAAAGTCGCCTTTCTTGGCCAAGACGCGGCCGAGCTCGGCTATATGAAACCATGTGGAAGGCAGCATCTGCGCTGTTCACAGCTGTTGATTTCTAGATCTGGCGCCGTTATACCGCGCATTTAATTTAGATACATGAAGATGTTTGGGGTTCTAATAATAGAAGTGTGGAGTTAGGAGCGATATTTGAGGGAATGTGGTTAATTCGGAAGACAAGCAATTCAATGCCTTTGAGTTGTCTAGGCCAAGCGTTTAAGAGGGCTGTTCGTATGTTGGTGTCTGCAAGTACTTGTGAGTGGGCACAGAGGACAATAGGCATCAGTGGTTGAGGGTGTGGGATTTGGTGTTTTATGTGGTATTTTAGATAAAATAGTTTCATAATGGATCATATGAGTTGTTTACCATCACACACCTCAAAATTAGGGCCAAAACACGTCGCTTGAAGCCCCCCTCTATTGTTATACAACTCACAGTACTCGAACGCGCAATTGCCGGCACAGGCGTCAGAGATTTACCACCTTATGAGCCACGCTTTTACCGCAAAAACCCCATTTTTAACCCAAACTATGAGGCTTAGCAAATGTAAATACAAAACATCAAATTGTAAACATCTCAACCCAAAACATTCCACCAAAACGCTCAGTGAGATCAGCTGAAATCACTGGAATTTGCCCTGCAAATCGCCGCGAAATTGAAATGCCCGCGCGCTCCAGTGAAGGAAAATAATTTGTTCGCCCAGCTCGAGCGCGTCTGGGCCTCCACAGCGGTTAGTGCCTTTGGGGATTATATAAAAGGGCCATTCTGCTGTTGTACGAAAGACGGGTTAAAGAAGGAATAAATACGGCGGTTAGCGACAATTTGGGGCAAAAAGTACCAAAACATCGTTAAATCATACTAAACCACCACAAAGGGAACGATACCTGCACTTGTGCCTGAAAAGACCCTGCTCCGCGTGCTTTTTTCGTGCTTCTCTTCTTAATCTTTCTTTCATCCCGTGCGTTTGCCGCTCTGACACTTATCACTGTTTAAAGCAACAGGACTCATTCTTGCTTTAAACAAGTCACTTTATTCATAAAGAAGGAGTTTGGCTTTCAAAGAATACCACTTTCTGTTCTTACCCGCCAGCTTGGCTATTACCCTTGGTTTGGCGTTTGTTTACCACTTTCCTATTTCGGCACACATTCACGACACGACACGTTAATTTACCAATAAATCACAATTTACACAAAAATGGCCCAAACAGCTCATCCATACCGCCAAAATATACCTGGTGCTTCATCACAACATCACACGCAAAATCATCACATCCAATCATCTTCCTTCTCCTCAAATGGCGGCACTTCGGCGCCATACAGCGGTAGAATCAACACACATAGCCGTGGTAACAGCGTTAACCTGGTGGATGCCTCTACTGGGTCTTCGATGAACGCTTCGAGCAACGCCTACCAAAGTGCCCACTCATCAAGTATTTTGGCTCCGAACGACTACCAAAGAGCTCCACAAGGGCAGAATTACGATGCATCAAACTATTCATACACAACACACCAGAGACAATCGTCACAGTCTCCATCAATCCATGCCAACGACCCAGTTGTGCTCACAGGGAAGAACCTGGCCCCTCCAGATACTCCAATGGGTGCTCGCTCTTTCAGCTTACCTCCACAGATGCACGAAGAGTTTAATAACAGCAAATCACGCCTGAACTCGAGATCTGTTTCTCCGGCTTCTCTCACAGCTAACGAACAGCACCAAGGCTCCGACAGCAGTCTCAGGGTGCATTCGAGACAGTCCAAGTCCGTGGATTTGTCACATATGTACCTCTTGGACCGCAACGAATCTGCACACTTCACATTAACGAACGAGTCGCTCTCTGATGTCTCACAAAGCTTGATTAGACAGTACTTGGGTGAACACTCTTCTTCTTCCCTTCTCCCAAGAATGAAGACCATTGAGATGTACAGAAAGAATGTGAAAAAGTCCAATGATCCAAAGGTCCTGTTCCAATACGCTCAGTATATGTTACAGACAGCATTGACAATGGATCAGAATAAGAATGCTGAAGAATCTACAACATCAATCGAAAAGGGCACCAACCTGGAGTCAAATATGAAGAAACAGTTCCTCAAAGAGGCCATCTATTATTTGAAGAAGTTGTCCGACAAGGGATATACAGACGCTCAATACCTTCTGGCAGATGCTTACAGCTCAGGTGCATTGGGTAAGGTCGACAACAAAGAAGCCTTTACGTTGTTCCAGGGTGCTGCTAAGCACGGCCACGTCGAGTCTGCTTACAGAACTGCTTACTGTTATGAAGAAGGTTTGGGTACCTCCAGAGACTCTAGAAGAGCTATCGATTTCTTGAAATACGCTGCCTCAAAGAATCATCCAGCTGCAATGTACAAGTTGGGTGTTTACTCTTTCTATTCAAGAATGGGATTGCCTGATAATGTCAATGTCAAAAAGAGCGGTATTCAATGGCTTTCAAGAGCTGTCACTAAAGCAAACGAGTTGACCAATGCTGCTCCATACGAGTTGGCCAAGATCTACGATGAGGGCTTCTTGGACATTGTTATTCCAGACCATAAATACTCAATGGAGCTCTATGTTCAAGCTGCTTCCCTTGGACATGTGAGATCAGCTGCTATTCTGGGTAAAGCTTATGAAATTGGCGATGAAGTCGTTCCACAGGACAGTGATTTGTCAATCCACTACTACACTCAGGCCGCCATTGCTGGTGATGCTGAATCCATGTTAGCCCTCTGTGCTTGGTATTTGGTGGGTAACCCTCCCAACTTGGAGAAAGACAACTACGAGGCCTTCCAATGGGCCATTAGAGCTGCTAAACTGGGCTTCCCTAAGGCTCAGTCAACGCTAGGACACTTCTTCGAGAAGGGAATTGGATGTGATGCAAGCATCGACTCTGCTAAGTACTGGTACACACAAGCCATCGAGAATGGCGACGAACGTGCAAAGGCCAAGCTTGCAAAATTGAATGGATCATCACAGAGTCCCTCCCCTTCTGTGGGTGGCTCTCTGCCAAACAACCTCACTAACACTTCAGATCGCAACTCTGGAGGTGTCAGACCTTCTCAGCTAAAGAAGGATAAAAAGGAGAAGAGCAAGAAGGACAAGGACTGCGTTATTATGTAATCTTCCTTACTGTGCTCTGAAAATACTAATTCCAAGATCTCAGCATTACATAGCTGATACCATAGTTCTAAACTACACGTTTTATGACCATTAATCGTAGAATTTATTCATTTCTTGTAGGAGACGAAGATGTTGGACGGCTCATTGATCTCTTTAGTTTGGCATCACTAGTTTGATCATAACGAGCCATGTTGATGTTCCCATTGATCTCGCTCAAAGGCATCTTGAAAGCTGGTTTATCAGGCACTGGTTGTGCTTTTTCGACAGATTCAGGAATATCAAGTAATATTTCCGATTGATGGATCTTCAAGATCTCCTCACGTGGTTTAGGACGTGGCTGTTCCGTGGAAATATTGACCTTTTGGCGTTTTGGAGGGCGATCGTCGTCCTCATTATACTCAATTGATGAAACATATGAATCGAGGTTTTGAAGATTTGTGACTGTGGCATCCTTGAAGGACTCAATGAATTGTAATTGCTTCGAAAGACAAGGATCAACAAACTGCTGTTTTGCTTCTTGGAGGTTTTTGTCAAGCTTTTTGAATGAGTGAGCTGTTGAGCTGAGAGATTCCTTAGTTTGAGCCAAAATGCTTGATAGTTCGCCTTTAGTAAATTCGTGAGCTTCTTGATTGGAGTCTTTTAGTTTCATCATGAAGCGGTCAATTGAGCTCATGTGCTGAACAAGAGTATTCTCAGCGTTATCAATATCATCAACATGTTTAGAGCTTCCATTGGTCAACGCTTCAACCACATTCCGGACTCTCTTCTTCGAAAGTTCTTCAATAGCACTATCCATACGAATATGAAGACTATCAGCTTGGTCAGAAAGCTGATCTTTGAACTTGTTCTGTGTTTCCAGCCATCCTTCTTTAACAAATTGGTCAAAGTTTTGACTGAAAACCATTTGTTTGTTGCCAATGGCTTGTAAATCATTTGGCATATCAGCTAAGCCATTTTCAATGCTCATAATGCGCTTTGATTCGTGTTTGTTGATGAGTTGTGAAATCTTCAGAACAAGTGCTTGTTTCTCCTCTTCTGAACGTCTAATTTCATCTTTTTTGAGCTTCAATAACTTCTGAGCCTCATCATCAAGCTGTTTTTGGTACTTAGCTTGGTGATTTAGAAGCTTTGATGACAAAGAAACAATCTCCTCGGTTTGAGCACCAATTTGTTGTTGAACTGTTTGAAGTATAAGTTGAATATCCTTATCAAATGCCTCAATAGTAGTAGAAATCTGGTTACCAACACCATGGATGTTCTCAATGATGATGTCAGTGTTGGTGTGAACGGCTTGTTTCAATTCACACAGACTTGAAGCCACTGTTTTGATGATGTCTTTCTTCACTTCATCAACTTCACCAATTGCTTCAGACATCACGTTTGATTCCATTAAAATCTTCTCAATTGAGGATTGAACTTGGGCCTCGATGTCAGAGCTGAATTTGGTGATATCTTCACACTTTTCAGTTATTTTGGACTTCTGTTTCTCTAAGATTTTGGAAAGCATTTGGTTCAAGTCGCCATTCAGTTCAGAATTCTCTTTTGATAAGCGTAAAACATCACCAGTGATTGAACTTGTTTGTTTGATGACTGAGGCTTTAGAATCGCTCAAAATCTGACAATTTTGCGATTCAAGAGACGTTTTCTTTTCCAACATTTGATAAAGAGTATCCTGTCTCTTGGAGAGCTCATGAGCAGTGTTCATCAAATTTGAGTGAAGAATGGACATTTGATCGACAACAGAAGCATTGTCTTGAGAAACGAACTCCTCAAGACGAAGATCACATTGAATATTGTATAATTGTTGTGCTTTTTCATTAAGCTTGTCCTCAAGAGCGAGCTTTTCCTCTTTCATTGAAGAAATTGTAGTCTCAAACTCATGGAACTTCTTAATTTGATCTTCAAAGTCTTGCTTCAGCTTTCGGAGTTGGTCTTCAAGAACATTCATTCGAAGTTTCTGTTCTTCAACTAAGATTCTTCTGCTTTCACTTTCTGCTGTAATCTTCTCCATATTCTCTTCGGTGACGTAAATACCGTTCTTGTTTCTCGTAGCATTCAAATCATTTCTCAATCTTTCAATCTCTTCAACGTACTCTCTCATAAGCATCTTCTTGGACATCGATTGGTTGACTTGTGGCTTGTTTTTGATGCTTTTTGCTCTATTGGCATACTCCAATGTGCTGATTGTCTCCTCCAACGACACCTTAGCTGGTGAAATTGTAGCAATGATACACGTTTTGGTCTTTCCACCGAGAGAGTCCTGTAATAAACGAGTTAACTTCGATTCTCTGTAAGGAACATGGGGTGATTGATCAACAAGAGCATTGATTACCCTTCCTAATGTTAAAAGACTCTGATTGATCATTCCAGCTTCACGAGCTCGTTTGTTCTCAGCACCGGATCTGTTGATGTTCTCCGAGCCAGCTAAATCAACAAGATTCAACTTTCCAATCTTCAAGTATTCCTCACCAGAAATCGGGTCAATCTCTTTCATGTGAACAGTGATGGTGAAGACACTGTGAGATCTCGATGATAGATCGTTGCACTTAGTAGAGGCCACTTGTCGATTATAAGAACCATTTGCAAGGACTTTCATACCTTCAGCAGCTGTTTTGATGTAGATCTCCTCCATTCCTTGAACCAAGATGGTCTTCTTATTCGGATCTTCAAATATCCTCACCTTACGCTCCTCTGACTCATTTGTAAGCAGTAAGTCTCTCAACTCTTCGTTATAGAGCTCAATAAATGATACCTTCACGGAGAAGTCGTTGTTCTTCTCCAAGCTTTTGAAAAGATCAACGAGTGTTCTCGGTATTATACCGGCATTTTCAGATAACCGGTTGCTACCCATATCAATATCACCACTCATAGTATAAGTCTTACCAGTGCCTGTCTGCCCATAGGCAAACACAGTGCAGTTATAGCCTTGTAACATCTCCTGTAATACTCCTTTAGCAATGCCATCATAAACCATCTCTTGGTCGCTTTCAGCTCCAAAAACTCGATCAAAACTATACGTCTTGTTGCTAACAGACATAGGCCCTGTCTGAAGAAGCACCTCCTTGCCATTATGGCCCATTGTTGATACCACAACACCGCTGCTCTCTTTGATCTCTCTATCGTTTCTAGAACGACACCGCACATAAACAGAGATATTCGTCTCTTCCATTGGGTTGCTGCTCAACCTTCTGTTTGAGGACTGTGTTTTCTGAGCATATGTGGATTTTGAAGGCGATGAAGTGGCAATAGATGCTCTTGTGCTCTTGTCATTAATGCTTGGTCTCAGTCTTTGTACTCCAGCGGGCGCAAGAGACGCTCTCTGAGAGACCGCCTTGCTGGATGGTTTGCCTGACATGATTTCTGTTCGTACTCCAAGTTAGGAACGTTCAGAAGGATAGAAATCTCGGCGGTTAACTACTAATCCCTTCTTTATGGCCTTTATTTATGTCTTGTTGATGTTGATACGCGAAGCTTTGTTTACGTTTTTGTGTCTGGTAGGTGCACGCTACTGATTGTGTCTGTCACCATGGCAACCCAAAATACAAGAGAGCAACTGAATTAGGCGAATTTCTGAACAAACAGTCTGTCCATGTCTCTAAAACTCATGATACTATCTTAATTTAAAAGATTCCAACAGAATAAGCAAAAAACTCAGCATCCGCCCCTATCTCCCCAATCGGGTAATACTGTGGCACGTGAAGTAGCGAAATTTCACCAGTGGCTAGTGCAACTCTGTACGAAATCATATAAAATCTCCCACAGCCGGCCTTTGATTAACTCCTGCCTCAGTCAATTGTTCCCTTTCATCAGATTGCAGGTCAATTGATTCAAATTAAAAGATGTTCACCCGTTCATTGCTGAGATCCACCCAGTCTCTCGTCAGATCCCAGGGCTTCGTTGCTGCCAGGGCCCCAGTCTTCACCAGAGGTGTCAAGACCTTCAAGCAGGAGGACCAGCCAAGATTGAGAATTGGCTCTGTTGCTCCAAACTTCAGTGCTGAAACCACTGAGGGTACCATTGATTTCCACAACTGGCTTGGTGACTCCTGGGCTGTTTTCTTCTCTCACCCAGCTGACTTCACCCCAGTTTGTACCACTGAGTTGGGTGCCTTTGCTACCTTGAAGAACGAGTTTGCTGAGAGAAACGTCAAGCTTATCGGTTTGTCTGCTGAGGGCGTTGAGTCCCACAAGAGCTGGATCAAGGATATCGAGGATGTTACCCCAGCTTTGAAGGAGTTCTCCTTCCCAATTATCGCCGACACCAACAGAGAGGTTTCCTTCTTGTACGACATGGTTGACGAGGAAGGTTTCAAGAACTTGAACGGTGGAATTGTCCAGACTATTAGATCTGTTTACATCATTGACCCATCTAAGAAGATCAGAATTACCTTCACATACCCACCATCCTGTGGTCGTAACTCTGCTGAGGTTCTCAGAGTCATCGATGCCTTGCAATTGGCCGACAACAAGGGTGTTGTGACCCCAATTGACTGGACTCCAGGTCAGGATGTCATTATTCCACCAACTGTCAAGAACGAGGACGCTAAGAAGAAGTTCGGTGAGTTCAAGGAGGTCAAGCCATACTTGCGTTACACCAAGGTTTAAGCTGAGGGTTCGCCAATAAACCAATTGATATTCACTATGATTTTGTAGTCTCTCTCATATCTCATTACATACCACCACCCCTCCAATAACCCCAGACTTTACCCCTCGGATAAACCACCTCGGGACTCCGACGCGATCCCTGTGTGGCCCATAAACCAAAAACTAGCGAAAATGGCCAACTCAAGCGCTCAGCTTCCCCAAATTTGGAGGATCACCACAGAGAAAAAATAAAGCCCGAGCAAAAAACAGCACTAACCGGGATATTTGTGCTTTAATAAATTGAATTATTCTTTCCGATTGTTGGAGATTGGGCAATTTAGCTATAAAATCAGTGATATTGTACACTTTGAAGGTGTTTACGTCTTTTAGGTGGAAAAATTGCTTTCAAAATCGCTGTTATACTCTTGGTTGTCTGCCATTTCTACCTGTCGTGATTGGCTCTGTTTAGCGTGCTGCATCACTAAAGACAACACAACACCTAAGCGCTTCATCAATTTTGATCCAATAACATTGAGTTGTACTCAGTTTCACTCAAAAACTCCATTAAGCCAACTTCCGTGCTAACCGCCTCATTGTACAAAGTTACCGCCCAACATCAACATCACATCAACATCACATCGGTACTAAACAATGAGTGATCACTTCACGGATACAAGCAACTACGCAAATACGCTGAACTTGAATACCAGCAGTGACGGTAACAACAGTCAGAGCTCAAACAATGGCTCTTCTTTTGCCCAAAGGCAACAGCATCACACAAGCGCTATACCGCATAACATCAAGCCGTATCCACAGCCTATTCAACCGCTTCCAACGATTCAAAGGTCAAATTCAACTCCACCGGCACCGTCGTTATCATCTGGTAAGAAAAGAGCCAATTCTGGTCTCAGCAGCGGTGATAAAACATCAAATGCTCCGCCAAAGAAGAAATCACACTCAACTACCACGGTGATGAAGACGGAAGACGAGAACAAACTGAGTACATTGGCCTCTATCGCAGCTCACTCGCCTCCTAGTGGACAGGACACACCTCGTGGAAGCCAACCTCCAGCTGGTCACCGTCCTGTTACTTCGTGTACACACTGTCGTCAACATAAGATTAAATGTAACGCTTCAGAGAAGTTCCCAGGCGCATGCTCTCGTTGTGAGAAGATGGGTCTTACTTGTGAGATTGATCCTCAGTTTAGACCTAGAAAGGGAAGTCAGATTCAGAGTCTACGTAACGATGTTGATGAGTTGAAGCTGAAGATTGAGTACTTGCAAAGGAATGAGTCTCTCATTGCACAGGCACTAGCCAATCAGCAAGTCTCTGGAAGCATATCAAAGAACGACTATACACCACAGGTGAGATCTCCTTTGAATTCTATGTCTCATGATGTGTCAAACTCTCCATTGACATCGGTGAAAACAATTTTGAAGCGAGAGCCACAGTTGTTGATGGATAGAAGACATTCATCGCCTTCCTCAAGACAAAGCTCATCGCCTAATTCGATACCTCAACTGCTAAATGATTCAGCTCCAACAAATAGCGATCAGAGAGACTTACCACCGTTCTTGGAGATGTCAGTAAGGGCCAATTCTCCTGCTCCGGGTACTGAAACAACAGATAACTCTCCTCAATCACACAGATCACACGTATCATCACACAACTCGAACATTCAAGAGTTCATCCTTGGAGACGTTAATCTTCCACTCAGTAAAGCCAATGAGCTTCACGACAGATTTATCAGTGATTATCTACCCTTCTTCCCTATCATGTCCTCGAACAGCGCCTCAGAGCTCTACTCACAGTCTCAGTTACTATTCTGGACAGTCATTCTCACAGCTTGCCTTTCAGACCCCGAGCCAAGCTTATACAACCAGCTCTCTTCTCTGATCAAACAACTGGCCATTGAAACATGCTGGATCAGAACGCCGAGATCAACACATATTTCCCAAGCTCTATTGATCCTTTGTGTGTGGCCATTGCCTAATCAGAAGGTCCTTGATGACTGTTCATACCGTTTCGTTGGCTTAGCAAAGAGTTTGGGTTACCAGCTTGGTCTCCATAGAGGTAAGTTCATGAGCGAGTTCTCAAGAACACAAGTTGCTTTACCGGATGCTGAAAAATGGAGAACGAGAACGTGGCTTGGTGTCTTCTTTGCTGAGCAATTCTGGGCTGCTCAATTGGGTCTACCACCTTCATCTCAGACGGATTACCTCATTGAAAACGCTAGAATTGACAAGCAATTGCCAAAGAACTTCAGATCGTTGCTTTCCCTTAGTATTTTCCAGTCCAAACTTGTCAATGTCATGGGTTCCAGTGTTGTGAGCCCCGACGGTCTCATGGAGGCTAGAAACAGAGCTGGTTCCCTGGCTATTTTGGAGAGAGAACTGAAAAGATTGGTGTTCAAGCTCGAGATTGACGAAGACCCAATTGAGATATATTACCTCTATGTTAAATTGACAATCTGCTGCTACGCTTTCTTACCAGAAACACCAACTGAGGACCAAACGAAGTATGTCACTGTTGCTTACCTTGCTGCTACCAGAGTGGTTACATTGGTTTCGAAGCTCCTTGAAACTAAGAATCTTATTGAGCTGCCAATTTTCATCAGACAGAGTGTCACATATGCTGCTCTTATTCTGTTCAAATTGCACTTGACTCCATTACTCCTGGATAAATACATCGACTCCGCAAGACAGTCCATCGTCACCGTTCACAGATTATTCAGAAACCAGTTGTCAGCTTGGAAAAATGTCGAAAATGACATTTCTAGAACGGCTCAAGTGCTGGAGAAGCTCAATTATGTTCTTTTCACACATCCAGATCTTTTCACTGAGAATGAAGGAATTATCACCAGAATGAGATCTCATTTGACTGGTTCGCTGTTCTACGATCTTGTTTACTGCGTACACGAAGCCAGAAGAAGAACACTAGAAGAACAAAAAATGGGGAAGCCATCACAGCCAGTACAAACACCGTACAGTGGAGTTCCTGATAGAAAGCGTCCTGTTCCTCTTCCATTCTACAATCAGATCAATAAGGACGATTTCCAGACCATCACCACCACAACACCAGGAGGTACGACAATCACGACTCTGGTTCCTACAGAAAATGCTATGAGTACTGCCACTGCCAATGCTACTGCTGCTGGTCTTGCTAAGCCTACCGAAATTAAGGGTATTCCTCTTGACATGCTCGAATCAACAGGAAGTATACCAGGTCAAGCGACTCCACAACAGCAACAGCCTCAACAGTCTGATATTCGCAGAATTGCTAGCAAGAATGCTTTAACTCAGCCGAACGTGATGGAGATGAGATCCCCAGCTCCAAGTGCTGCAACTCCACAGCCGACGATGCCTTACAACTTCGGTGGAATGAGTGGAGTAGGCTCACCAAGTAATGTTCCATTCAACGACATTAACGGTGACGGTACATCACAGCGTGCTGATTTCGACAACTTCTTCCAGCAACAAGGCGCTGGTAATTGGATGGAGGGTAACGATGATTTCCTGGGTTGGTTTGATATGAACATGGCGCCAGAATTCTAAATTATTAAACTATTGAATCGAAAAAATTAATATTGATGCTTGGATAAAAATCAATCAAAATGAGCAAAGCAGAACTAAAACAATATTCATGACAAAAGTAGTGTACATAACAGGACAATTAGTCATCCTCATCCTTTGGATCGCCGATACCATCTTCGTAAATGGCGAAGACCGTCTCGGATTCTGGAAGACAAGGAGAATCATAAATCTTACAGATTCTCTGTTCACCTCTACCCTTCTTCAAACTCAATCTCGTTGTTGAAGAGTGTGCAATAATGTTACCTCCAATTGGCTTCTTTGGATCCGGGTTGAATGACATACCACCGTCGACTTGAGCGACAACTTGGTTAGTAATGACAACAGCGATACCGAACTCATCCGCCAACCTCTGCAAAGTTCTCATGTACTTGGCCACGTGCATCTGTCTTGCTGAGAGCTCACCTCTACCAGCGTAGTCTGTTCTGTAAAGGGCCATGATAGAATCAACGATCAAGAGAGAGAATCTAGACTCGGACATCATAGCAGCAGCCTGGTTCAATAAACTGAGCTGATGGTCAGCGTTATAAGCTCTTGCGTAAGCAACGTTATCCAAAGCATCGTCCTCGTTCAATCCGTATCTTCTTGCAATAGACACCAGTCTCACCGG
This sequence comes from Petasospora stauntonica, assembly GCA_030558335.1. NCBI lineage: Eukaryota > Fungi > Ascomycota > Saccharomycetes > Phaffomycetales > Wickerhamomycetaceae > Petasospora > Petasospora stauntonica. The sequence goes on from JAJMSG010000005.1 coordinate 974,835, forward strand.
TCTAAAAGTACCCTCAGTGTCAATGTAAAGACACTTACCTTCACCACCACCCATATCAATAGGCAACTGGCACGTCACAGCCAAAGTGTGACAAAGCTGTGATTTACCAGTTCTAAACTCACCAAAAATTTCAGTGATAGATCCAGTCTCAATACCACCACCGAGCAAAGTGTCCAACTGTTTAGATCCTGTAGTGAGGCAAATTAGCTCAGAACGTCTATGGTGGAATTCTGAGGCAGTAGTAAAGCCCATAGGCACAAGCTTAGAGGCCTCGCCAAGAAGCTTGTCAGCCTTTGCCTCTGAGATACCTTTAACCTGGAGAAGCGCTCTCTTTGGCCTATAGTCGTGTTAATGGCGGTTAATAATTACAAACAAAATGTGAACTTACGTGTAAGCAATAGCTTCCACTGTGTTGTAGCCAGCTTCTACGAGCTTTCTAACGTCACCGCCAGTGATACCGTTACCCTATTGTTGTTAGTACTGTTCTCTAGATAAATGCAGTTAGCCGCCGAGATGGCCTCTTCTAAATCATACCTACTTCAAGTTTTGAGATTGGGATTGGGCCATAGGCCTCATCGTCGTCTTCAACATCCATCACTGGTTCTTCATGGTGGCCGTCTTGTTGTGTCATTTTGTATAATTATTGTTAACCGCCGAGATTTTTGTACAAGAAAGAGAGGAATAAGTGGCGAATTTGTTTGTTTTGATTTCGATCCACAGCTTACGCGTAATTTTTTAGAGATTACGCGGTTTTTGGGGTTTCGCGTCAGTTTTGGCATCGCGAAAATCGGCGAAACGATCTAAAAAACGGCGAAGTGGGTTTTGCTGAATACGGTAATCCACTCGAGATTCGAGAGAATTGGCGCCGCTCTCGAGCATGGTTTGTCGCGAAAAGGGATCTACAGATTACTATATTAGGAAATGCAAGACCAAAATTGGTGCATGAGCTGCCAGGATTTTGCATCAAACAACGCACACAATTTCCAAAAACAGCCAATTGGCGTAATCCGGAGGCAGTTGCCATGGAGATCATGAGGTTTCGGGCAGCACCGAAATCTGGCAAATACATAGTTAAAGAAGCAGAATCAAGCGTTCGAGTGCAAGAGATCTGCTCTACATATGGCACTAGCAGCTCAGCAAAGGTGGGCAGCAGGCAGTGAAACATGTAAGAAATGGGATGTGAACAATCTGTGATAAAATTTGACATTGTAGCTTTGTATTGAGCTGTTTCAATAGGTCATAAAGCTCTTGATCTGTGCCCCTTACTCGGCTGATTTACTTTCGTACATACGCGGACATTTCCACAGAGAGCAAAGGTATCATCTCCGGGATTAAAGAGTAGATAATCCTGAGTCAAAGAGCGAAGTTGCTGAAGATAAGGCCCCACTTCCACTGTTCCAACCGAAATGAATTTGGAGTCTCTCAGCACCACGGAGTTTGTGATGGTAAGTTAACTGTTTTCAACCATTTATCTGGCTTCTTAGGGCTACTTTACCCTTCGTGCGCCCCCGCCAGAGGCCGTGGCTGCCCAAAGCCCACAGGCGCCAAATCTCACCACTAAAAATTCACTTACTAACAAACAACCAGCAACAACACCACCAACAAAAACCCTCAGAGCACCATAGTCAGTGCTGTTCGAGCTCTGGGACTGTTGTTGAAACCAGTGATCCAACAGACGATTTAAAGAGCTTTCTGCAGGCCGAATTCGACAGGTTTGAGAGTGAGATGGAGTCAGTAATCACATCAGTCAGTGCGGTGTCTCCGATGCTACGGCCGTCGCCCAATTTGCAAAATATTCATGAGATTTATCAAAATGCATCCACTACTACGAGGTCTATAACACCTAAAAAGCTTAATTTTGATGTTTCTGGAGATATCATCTCCGAGGAGCCAGAGGACGAAGAGGTCGCTGACACTAGCACCATCAACGGAAGCGTAACAGGCACGCCACGGGCACAGCCGGTTTGCGTGAAGATTGCACGGGAGATTTATGAATTAAGGTATAAAGAGTGCTCTGTTGAAGATTATGCTCCTTATTTGGGAACTTTCAAGCCTGAGAATGTGGCTGTTTGTGAGGAATATATGCGGTTATTCCGGTGGCCTTCGGACTTGATTGATTCTTTGAGGTTGTTATGTTCTAAGCTTTATTTGGTGGGAGAAGCAGCCCAAATTGACCAAATTTTGGAAGTGTTTGCTCAGGCATGGTCAAGATCTCATCCACACAACTCAATCGGCGACTTTAAAGCGATTCATATAGTTTGTTTCTCGTTGTTTATCTTGAACTCCGACCTACACAACGTGATGAACCAAGAGACCAAGTTCACCAAGGAAGAATTCGTGGAAAACACGCTCCAAGCAATCAAAGAAGAGAAAGAAATCAAAACAACAGATGATGAAACCCTTGGAGAGGGATTAAGAGGTTATTACGACTCAATCCAGGCTCATCAGTTGGAGATCTTATCAGTTATCGGTGCTAAGATCAGACACCAGAAATCAAAGAGAAACTTAACACCACCAAAGAGGGATGTTTCTAATGTCTCATTAGTAAGCAATAAGAACAACAAGAGATTATCTTCAATTGGTTCAACGGTCTCTCGAACCACCTCACTGCGCAGAATGAGCTCGTTTACTGAGCCAAGTGAAGTGAACTACGACGTCAACTACCAAAGGGACGCTTATGATGAAAGATTGGAGCAATTAGGCCCACCGTGGACTATTGAAGGCCTCATGAAGAGTGAAAGATCACAAACACTGAAAAAGAAGAAGTCTACGTGGTTTGCTTGGCTTACAAACTCAAGCCAGATATCATCAGAGCTCGATATCTATAACCCTAAGGACTGGAAACAAAGTATCGTGATCATCGCCAAGGGTCTCCTAAAACAGTACTCTTTTGACTCCACTGTTGACAGAAAGAACTTTATTGCTACAAGACAAGATAAATACGTCAACACTGTTGTCACGTATAACTTGTACTCTGCTACGGCTCACTTAGCCGACGATAACGTCATCACCAACTCTTCTCACAGCACAAACGGTGTTGCCTGGGTTCTCACAATTCCGAACTTGCTGACTAATGACTATACACAGGATAAAAAGATTGTGTATTACGCACCATCTGCCAAGGTTGCGTCCAATTTTGTTGAAACATGTAACTTCTGGGCTGCTCGTATCACTTCGATTCCCTCAACAGAGGACGAAATGGTCACTAACCAGGAGTTCGGGTGGAGTGATGAGGTTCTAACGACTAATTCGAGTCTGGAGCGTGTTGTGGTACACCCATGGAAGTGTATGCTATCAATTGAATCATCTTTCATCCCATCTGCTTACGAATTGGACGACCAATTCTACCAGATGAAGAAGTATGTTGATGGCCTCAACAAGTCATTGGAAGCTCACAATAAGCTGAAGCCTGTGCTTGAAAGAGTATGGAGCACTGTGCTGCGTGCTGGAGAAACTCATAAGAACCAGTACGAGATCGTTATGACCAATTGGAGCGAGAAATACGTCTACTTATTGAGACAGAAGCAGAAATACCAAACATACATTGATTCCCTCGCTCTGGCTTTATCCTTTAGAGCCTCGAAAGTTTGAATCATATATTTCACTTATTCAGTATTTAAATACTCCACTATAATGCCTAATGACCTTCTAATAGCCATTAATACCCTTCTAATCACCCCTTTAATTCACTCTATCCCATCATAACATTATGATGATGTGGCCCCTACCATTCGCGAATTCATAATCTGAGCACTCCAGCTCCAAACATCAAACAACGAGTTCAACACCGCCAATTGCCACTTTCCATTCAATACTTTAAGTCAATTGAAGGATCTAACACATATTTATACATCGTCATGTCAGATCCCAGCTCCATGAACGGTAAGTATTCAATTTGGTGGTTTGCGGGCCTCGTGCTTCAAAAGGAGCACTCAATCTCGACAATGGGTGGCGCTCAATATCAACAGCGATTATACGCACTCAATTGGCCCCTGATTTCACTCCAAACACAATACTAACACTCAAAGGTGGCTCCGTTGTCGCTATGGTCGGAAAAGACTGTGTGGCGATCGCCTGTGACCTCAGACTCGGCCAACAGTCCCTCGGTGTATCGAACAAGTTCGAAAAGGTGTACCAATACGGAAACGTGTTCCTTGGTCTCACGGGGCTCGCCACAGATGCCATTACTCTGTAAGTGAATTCTCACTATTCCAATTGAGCTCTACTAACAACCTCAGCTCCGAGACTTTTAGATACAAAACCAACTTATACAAACTTAGAGAAGAGAGACCTATCGAGCCGGAATCGTTCGCTAACCTCGTCTCATCCACACTATACGAAAAGAGATTTGGCCCATACTTCATCGGCCCAGTTGTCGCTGGTATCAACTCAATAACAAACAAGCCATTTATCTGCGGTTTTGACCTGATTGGGTGCATTGACTTCGCTAAGGACTTCATCGTGAGTGGAACCGCTTCGGACCAGCTTTATGGTATGTGCGAGTCGCTTTATGAGCCAAATTTGGAGCCTGAAGACCTCTTCGAAACCATTTCTCAAGCCCTGCTTAACGCTGCTGACCGTGACGCTCTTTCCGGTTGGGGTGCTGCCGTTTACATCGTAACAAAGGACAAGGTGGTGAAGAGATACCTCAAATCTCGCCAGGATTAAGCTCCGGTATAGCATTATAATCTACGTCTTGTTATGTCTTATAAAGTAGTTTATCATTATATGTTTATATACATGTTTCATTAGGTGTTTATGTTTGGGATTAGTTACCCTTTTTGGCTCTTTCCCTCTCCAACAGCTTCTTGAGGAATTCATCATCGCCATATTCATCTTCTTTGAGCTTATTCCAGTTTTCCTGTGTCTTTTTACGCTTTTCTTTACTCTTAACAATCAAATGCTTCTGAGTCTCCAATCTGGCCTCATGAAGACACTTAGAAAGAGCCTCCTTTTCGTTATTACAAACACCGAAGCATCTATCAAGGAAGGACCTCTGGTGGCACTCATCAAGAGCTGCGATCAGCTCTTGACACGAGATAAATCTTGGAGAATCGAGCTGTGGATGCATATTTCGGGAGATTTGATGGTGTAGGTTCGGTGTTAAGAGAAGATATATTAAGTTTAAGATGAGAACCCTTCTTAATGTTAAGGCCTATTGGCTTGAAAATTGATGGCGCACCGTTTTTTTTTTTTTTTAGCCCGAGTGATATTGGTCATAGACGTTAATTTTGCCGAATGAGTCTTCAAGTTTTGATATATTGTGTTGTTAAGTGAGGCAGAGTGTTACCAAAGGCTCAAAAGACTCACAAATCAGATTGCTGCTGATAAATCCAGCTTTAATAAGTATCAGGAGCAAGCTTTCCACAAATGTCCATTCTTTGACACACCTTGACCATCACTGTATCTACCAAATCTATCAAATGGATCTTTGGCCGAGCGGTTTAAGGCGCTTGACTCAAGATCAAGTATCGTAAGATGCATGAGTTCGAATCTCATAGGATCCATTATTTTTTTATTTCACCTTTAATGGTTATGAGCCCTGCCAATAAATCAGCAACATGGTACACCTCTCTATTTCTATTCATTCAAAGGCTTCAACATAACAACTCTTATCTTATCCTAAACCACATGTGCTATTACCCAATTTCTGCCCTCAATCTTCCAATCTCTGCCCAAAGCACCACTTCCCCCGCCATTGATCTCGCCCTATCTTAATCCACAATCTGCCCCATCGCAGCATGAAAAAGCAAAAATCCATAAACATTTGAACATATCCTTCAATCTGTAGCTTGTTTACCGCACCAAAGACAACTCCAGCAATGGTTTCTAACGTTCAGGTCATCTCAGCGTGTGCTGTTTCATTGGTTACCGGTCTTCTGATTGGCCAGTACTTCAATGGCGCTTGCTATTCCAGCATCAAGCGCACCAGTGGGCTTAAGAAGAAGGTCAAGAGAGACACAGCTTCACCAGTTACAACGCCCTCCTCTGAAAACACACCAGCAGGAATTTCCGATCTGAGCGAAGACTTAGAAGAAGAGTCCTCAGACCTCGAAGAGAGCGAAGAAGAAGACTTTGAGGTGGACTCCACCTCCCTCAACGACATTCCCGGCGAAACTCGCATGGCCCTCATCGTGAGAACTGATTTGAAAATGACAAAGGGTAAGGCAGCTGCTCAGTGTGCTCATGCTGCTCTTGGATGCTACAGACTTATGCTCCAGGAAGGTGCTGCGTCCCACAATCCGAACATGCTCTATAGATGGGAGAGAACAGGCCAAGCAAAGATCACCTTACAAGTTCCATCAAAGGAGGACATGGACTTGCTGTTTGCCAGAGCCATTTCTCTCAATGTGAACTCATACATTGTTCACGATGCTGGAAGAACACAGATTGAGGCTGGTTCTGCCACAGTGCTTGGTCTTGGCCCTGCTCCAAAGCTGGTGCTTGACCAGATCACCGGAGATCTCAAGCTGTACTGATGCCATACACCGATACAATGAAACGAATAAATAATAATATAATAATGGTCTATGTTATATGTTAGTAATGCAGTGCATTTACGCCAGTAACACGAGCGTGTCGTGTGATATGGCTCTGATGCGGGAACAGATGAGCTGATCTCCCATTTTGACTGACTCCAGCGACGAGGGTATTCCGACTATGACTTCGATATCGATATCCAAGCAAAATGCTCTGACAGTTGATTCACTCTGGCCGTTTTCAAGCACAACACACTTGAATATGCTCCAGTTATGAATTGGCTTTTGGTGAATTTGATCTCGCAGACTCTGGAGAACGGATGATCTATAGCTCATCTCTTGAAGAGTTCGGTTTGCCAATTGAAGAGGCTTCACTTTAGCCTGATAGAATTCCACGAGCTCGTCATCACTCATTTGCTTGAATCCTTTCATGAACAAAGTCTTGGAGCCCATCTTGTAGTTCTCCTGTGAGCCTAAAAACTCTTTCTGTAGATGAGAAATTAGCTGCCAGTGGTTCAAAATAGTCTCAAAATCATGAAGAGATTCACAAGCTTGAATGAAACCATCCTTCAGCCCAAGTGAAGCATACTTTCCCGGCTCAGTGCTTGTATAAACAGGCGATAAAAAGCTCTGTGCACCGACGTAGTTCACGATTGGAGTCATACCATTGCTGTCCTTATAGAATGCCAGCTCCTCATATTTCGTAGCTTCATAATCAGGAATCACCATGTTAGTGGACTCAACATGGAAGGTATCCTGGAGACTGTTCATGACATCTTGTCTCTGTATCAACAACGGAACTCCATGCATTTTCTGGTATTTTGAAATATGCTCTGAGGCAATGTATTTCAGCTCTTGTGTGATGTAATGCAAGAATTGGGTGTGTTCTTCTTCCTCTGCGATCGATTTCCGGCTGAATTGCTTTCTGGTAAATTGTTGCTCTAAAGAATGCTCATTACTTCGTTTTAAGAACCAGTAATCGACCATGCTGAAGATGCTCATCAGCGTGCTCCTGTCCTCAGAATTGAGCTTCTCAAACGAATCGGAGGGCATGAAGAAGTTGAAGAGATCACTCAAAACCGGGAACTTGGACTTCCATAGCTCATTCAGGTCAGCTAGTGGCACTGTCTTGAGATTTACTAGTCTCTCAAGTCTCACTTGAGCCTTCGTCTTGTACCACGGTCTGTCCAGAGTGTGTGGATATTGAATTGAAACAGTTAGGCAGTGATTCTCAGAATTCTCATCAAATGAGCACTCCTGAATGGTCTCATCACTCAGCAGTGTCATGATTTCGTTTGTTGTGGTAACATCGCTGACCCTTGACAATAAATCCTGGACAGCCTTTGAGTTCTGTGGAAGAGATGATGCAATGTCGGGAATATGAATATTGAAAGTGTACCAGTCTCTTGAAGAGGTTTTATCCAATGAGATGGCCAACTCGCTGTGCCCATCTAGACCTAAACCTTGAAGAAATTCACTAGGAAGAGCATAAGCTGTCAGGGTGTTGGTGAATCTGATGTGCTTGAAGTTGTCTTGCAACTTGAATGGCTCCGGGTGTGTGCTCAAAAGCTCTGATGTGTAAAGAATATTATTGGCATTCAAGTCTGTGAGCAGCTGATCTAAGCCAGCAGTTGTGTGTTCATAAGAGTCTCCAACAAGATCCTTAATCATTGACAAGAGTGCAGGATGTGGATACGAAGCGAAGTATCTGATGAACTCCACCACTGAGTCAACCTCGGGGAAGTCTTCTCCTCGGTCTGTTGAGTTCCTGTACTTAGCTAAAATGCCCTCGACTTCACCGTCTTTTAAAGAACGCAGCTGTCTCTTGAATGCCAGAATTGTCTTGGCATCCATATTGATTACTCTCTCAAGGTTACTTGAAAGAGATAGTGAGTTTAGAGTGTATGTTGTCGACGGTACAGATGAAGATGTTAGATCCTTCATCTGCTGAAACTTCTTCCTGCTCACCCTCCACTCCAGTGGGTGCGATCTCATATGTAAATGCAATGCCAGAAGAAGACAGTCTATAGGAAATGTCTTGTCTTCGCCATTGTGGCTTTTGAGGAGACCTGTGAGCTGAGCAAGATCAATCTCCACTGATCTAATCTCCTTCGCGTACCAAGCCTGGACCACAGGAATCATGTGAGTGTTCTGCTTTCTCAAAAGGTCAGCAGCTTGTAGAAATGTTTGAATAAATGCTGATGATACGCTGGGTGATGATAGTACGTCTTGGACGCGTGAAGGCTCGATAATTGAGTGTAAGTGGAAAGTTATGTCCGTGGGCAGTATCTCCAATGTCTCGCCTTCCGAGTCCACAACTGTGATATATGTATCATGGAATAGGTTTTGTTGAGGCTTTACGACAAGGCCATAAACCACATTCCCATTGTGCTCAGCCTCAATGAACGATCCAACATCGCATCTTTTAGAGAATCGCTCAAATGGTGATGCCGAACTCAACAGCGAGGCCAAGGAGTGCTTGTCGGGCCTTACGCCAGTGAGATACTTTTTGTAGAAGTTTTGAGCATTGAGCACTATGTTATCAGGAGCCTGTATGCTTGAATCTTCCATTATCGGCGAAATCGGCTCGCCAACCGTGTTATTCGAAAAGAAGCTAGCGACTGTCCTGGTCATCTGGGGTAAGTGTGGGGACAGCTGCCGTGAACGTCGAAGCAAAGACGGCCAAATTGTGTGAGTCCTCAGCATTTTTGGAATTTTGGCATAAACAGTGGCTCTTTATGTGTACTTGGCTCAATTATGTGACCTAGCCGCTAGCTGAGTATTCTGTTTACTGAAGATTCAACTGGTGTGTCGAAGAGTTGGTGATCGAAGCCAGGGGCCTCTTTTGTTAGCGCGCGCTAATTCACAATGATACATCAACAACCACAATACGCGTACGCATCACGTTAAACTGGACGAGCGGCTAGCCTTGATCTTAACAAATCACAGAGCCTTACATATGAGCTTCTCAGACGACTCGCTCGACAGCTTGTCTGATGTGGCAGAGCGGAGCGACGTGCCCGCATCCCCAACATTCGCAGTGACCGACCTTCTCACGAGCTTAGGCGAACGTAATCAGGACGCTGAATATCTGGTCACAAAGGGGAACGACCTGGTAGTACTTCTTCAGCAGTACCCATATATCAAAGAAGACCTCAAAGTGAGCTCTTTCAGCCAGACGCTCATCTCATTGCTCACACATCAAAAGAAGGAAGTGGTAGCCACCGGTTACCGTATATGCCAGTACATCATCAACAATGCCATGACTATCAGAGCTCTGGTGAGAGCGAAACTGGATATCCTCATCATCATATCTCTTGCCAAAGGCTCTTCTCATAACATTGAGCGTGAACAGGCTCTCAAACTGGTACGAAAGTTCATTGAAACACCGGGTGGGTCTGCTGAGCTGACACGAGGAATAACTAATGCTGTACAAGCGGTAGCGGAACAAACAGACGATAGATTGAGAACCATGTGCATCGAAACAGTATGTGAATTGTGTCTCATAAGGCCTGACCTTCTCAGTCCGAGATCGCTGATCCAGTTTATAGTCGATGGGCCGTATGAGCTTTCGTCGATGTGTGCTACGGTGGTGTTAACTCTCCTCAACGAGCCGCAAGGAAGACAATACCTCGATAAAGGGGACATTTCGAAGCTGATATCTCCATTTACAGAGTTTCCTGTCAAAGGGCACATAAACAATGACAGACTCCAGATAAACGCATACATTATAACGAGATTCATGAAAAATCTTACAGGGTTTCATGCTTTCTGCTTGGGTGATAACGAAGCTATCAGAAACCTTGTGCAATGCCTTTCATTCCCAGTTCAAGGTGTTGTTTCTAAGCTTCTTGACGTCTTTCTGGATGTTCTTCTTTTGAATCCGCTTAACAAGACGACGGCAGGTCATGCTAGCAAAATGGTTCTTGTTCCGATGAAACTGGAGACAGGGTTTGTTCTTCACACCCACTACATCTCTCTGATTGTTATCACACTGCTTCAGTGTGATATTACAGGCCAATTGTTCGAATTATTGGCAAAGCCAATGGACGAATCGATTAAAACGAAAGCAGGCTTTCTGTTGACCGAAATTGCCAACTTGGCGTGGAACGTGGTTCCCGATGAGCTCTTAATTGGTGTTCAGGAGAGCTTGTTCAGATTAGAATCACAGATTTCGGAGTTTGGACTCACCTCTAGATCAGAGTTCATGATTGAAAAGCTCTCAAGAAAGTCTAACAAGGGAAGAATGGTGGTAGGACTAGAGTGCCTCAAGATTAGTGATAACTTCAGACATCACTCCAAGATCTACAATTCAAAGCTTAAGTCATACGTTGACGATGCTTCGATGAAACAAATGATCACGGACTCCAAGGTACTATCGACCAAAAGCTTCTCAAAGTGGAACTGTGATGTCATATCCGAGCTATTCAATGGGCCATTCACGAACGGAAGGCGGCTTGACGAAGTCAACAGGACCACCAAATTTTTGAAGAGACTGCTATCATTTTACAGGCCTTTCAAGCACAAATTCTCTGGTACCAAAAAAACCAGGCATTCTCAAAGATTTACCCGAGTTGGGTGTGATATCTTGGAGTGTCTATTACAGACCTCAGAAGGTATCCGTATTCTCAAGGAAAGTAAGATTGTTCCACAAGTTGCTGAATGCTTGGCTCAGCTGGACCCTTATTCTGGACTTTACGCTAAAGATCAGATCTTCAGTAAAGAGAGACTTGAAAGCACATTAACCAGTGGTTACTTTAAAATGATAGGTGTTTTATCTTCGAGAGATCAGGGCCTCGAGCTGTTAAAACAGTGGAAGGTGTTCAGTATCATGCATCATATTGCCGATCATCCATTTGAAAGAGACGATCTTATCTTACTCTTCTTAGCTGAAATGGACTATAAGAAGGGTGGGCAAATGAGAACGCTTCTGTCCAAGTTCTTGCACTCACAAAACAGAGTCATCAAAGTCAAGGCCACACAGATGCTTGCCGATCTCATCGACCAGAGTGAGTGCAACTCCATCATCTGCGAGATGTTGATTGAACAGTTGTATGACCCTGACAAGGAGGTTGTTGATTGCAGTATCAAAATCATCAATGAGTACTGTGATGTCTCCAATGTCAATCTCGATCAAATTATAGCATATGCCCCAAGTGTTAGTATATTGCGTTCTGGTGCTAGCGGCGAGGCCCTTCTGATGAAATTCCTCTCCACTACATCTGGGTACAATTATCTACAATCACAAGGCTTTATTGATGAAGAGCTCGAAAACTGGACGAATGGCGAAAGATATATCACCTACGCTCTGGATGTGGATGCTCAATTGATGAGCATTGATAAGGACTTCGATCAGGGTCAGAACGTGAAACACACTTCTTTGCCTTCGCACTTCTTTGGCGAACTCGTCAAAACGGAGGAGGGATTCAACGTAATTGTTCACTCCGGCATGATGAATGAGCTTGTGAATATGATTCGATACTACGCTACGAGTTTGGGCGAGATGGTGTCAATTGAAAACATGGACTGTGTCAAGCTGAACGCTTGTATGTGGGCCATCGGAATGATCGGCACCAGTGATCTTGGTATGGAGACACTTGATGTCAATGGCTGTATTGAAGATCTCGTTCAGATCGCCACGATGAGTCCTCTGATCAGTTTAAGAGGATCGGCATTCTATGTTCTGGGGCTAATCTCCAAGACAAGTCAGGGTGTTGAAATTTTAGATGAATTTGGATGGAGTACAAAGATGGATGTGTTTAACAGATCAATTGGTGTTACTATTCCTCGTGACCTGACTACATTTGTTGGTTGGGTTGAAGAATCCAAGGTAACTACTTCAGAGGCTGAGATCATGGACTACAGCTTACTTAACGAAATTGATCCTGAAGACGGCACAATGAAGAAGCTTGTCAAGTTGATCGGTAACCTTTGCAACCATCTCTACTTGAAGTCTGCATCTACTGCACTGACTCAGCTCTCTAAGCAACATCCGGAGTACTTCGAAGATGTTGAAGTATTCTCCATCGTCCTACGATACTTTGAGATGTACAAATACCGTCAGACCGTGAGAAAGTTCATAGTTGAGCAGTTCACGTCCAGCGGTCGAATGCTTGAAATGATGGTCAAGATGGAGAAACTCCGTCAACGCCAGCACCGTGGAGTTCGTGGACACTAACTAAACGATTGTATAAAGGGCTGCGGCCTTAACGACTTTACGATACCACCCAAAGCGTAAACACTGATCTACAGCCCCATACTGAGTCACGTTGAGCGGAGCACGTGAGATGTACTAATTATGAGTGAGTTTATGGGGGAGCTGTGGCCGTTTCCGGAGTTACTGTTGGCGCGAGTCGCGGCTGGTGTCCGGGTGCAGCTTAATTAGTGGAAAATTCTTCACATGTGCGCTCCGATGACTCGGAGAGGCCGTAATCGGGGAGAGCGATCCTGAGCGCAATTCGGGTTCAATTTAGGAGAGAATAAATGCAGTAGATTTATTGGTTCCTCCTCATTCTAACGGTGTCTTCAAATCTGCAATTGAGCTCCGGGAACCGCCACCGGAGTCACCCCGAAGCCCTCGTTCGTGGCCCTACCGCATCGTTTTGCACATGCACCGGCGCCCCCGTCGACGAAATTTTCCAAATGGTATATAAAGGCGCTCGTGTACGCCCAATTTCGTCCTCATCACTACCTGCCCCTTTTTCCTTCTCCATATCTATAAAGAAAACACACGATGGTTTACTCATCTGTTCTTGGTTTCCCACGTATCGGTGCTCAGAGAGAGCTCAAGAAGACCACTGAGGCCTACTGGTCTGGCAAGGTCTCCCAGGAGGAGCTTGTCAAGGTTGGTAAGGAGATCAGAGCCAACAACTGGAAGTTGCAGAAGGCCGCTGGTGTCGACATCATCGCCTCCAACGACTTCTCCTTCTACGACCAGGTCTTGGACTTGTCCTTGTTGTTCAACGCCATCCCAGAGCGTTACACCAAGTACGACCTCCAGCCATTGGACGTTTTGTTCGCCATGGGTCGTGGTTTGCAGAAGAAGGCCACCGAGACCGACAAGGCTATCGATGTCACCGCCTTGGAGATGGTCAAGTGGTTCGACTCCAACTACCACTACGTCAGACCAACCTTCTCCCACTCCACCGAGTTCAAGCTCAACGGCCAGAAGCCAGTTGATGAGTACTTGGAGGCTAAGGAGCAGGGTGTTGAGACCACACCAGTTCTCGTTGGTCCAGTCTCTTACTTGTACCTCGGTAAGGCTGACAAGGACTCTCTTGACTTGGAGCCAATCTCTCTTTTGGAGAAGATCATCCCAGTCTACGCTGAGATCTTGAAGAAGCTTGCCGCCGCTGGTGCCAAGTCTGTCCAGATTGACGAGCCAGTCCTCGTTTTGGACCTTCCAGAGAACGTCCAGGCTGCTTTCAAGACCGCCTACGAGTACTTTGCTGCTCAGGAGGGTCTCCCAGCCTTGACTGTTGCCTCTTACTTCGGTACCGTCGTTCCAAACTTGGAGGCCATCAAGGGTCTCCCAGTTGCCGGCTTCCACGTCGACGCCGTCAGAGCCCCAGAGCAGCTTGACGCTGTTATCGGTGCTTTGACCGCTGAGCAGACTTTGTCTGTCGGTGTCATTGACGGTCGTAACATCTGGAAGGCTGACTTCGCTAAGGCTTCCGAGATCGTCAAGGGTGCCATTGAGAAGCTCGGTGAGGACCGTGTCATTGTTGCCACTTCCTCTTCCTTGTTGCACACTCCAGTTGACTTGAACAACGAGACCAAGCTCTCTGAGGAGATCAAGGACTTCTTCTCCTTCGCTACCCAGAAGCTTGACGAGGTTGTTGTTGTTGCCAAGAACGTTTCTGGTGAGGACGTCTCCGCTGCTTTGGAGGCTAACGCTGCCTCTGTCTCCGCCAGAGCTTCTTCCTCTATCACCAACGACGCCGCCGTCCAGCAGAGAGTTGAGCAGATCACCGACGCCCAGGGCCGTCGTGCTGCTCCATTCACTGAGAGAATCAAGGAGCAAGAGCCAGTCTACAAGCTTCCATTGTTCCCAACCACCACCATTGGTTCCTTCCCACAGACCAAGGACATCAGAGTCAACAGAAACAAGTACGCCAAGGGTACCATCACCAAGGAGGAGTACGAGAAGTTCATTGAGTCTGAGATCGAGAGAGTTGTCAGATTCCAGGAGGAGATCGACTTGGATGTCCTCGTCCACGGTGAGCCAGAGAGAAACGACATGGTTCAGTACTTCGGTGAGCAGCTTAAGGGTTTCGCTTTCACCCAGAACGGTTGGGTCCAGTCTTACGGTTCCAGATACGTTAGACCACCTATCATTGTTGGTGACGTTTCTAGACCAGCTCCAATGTCTGTCAAGGAGTCTGTCTACGCTCAGTCCATCACCACTAAGGTCATGAAGGGTATGTTGACTGGTCCAATCACCATTCTCAGATGGTCTTTCCCAAGAGTTGACGCTTCTCAGAAGACCCAGGCTTTCCAGCTTGGTTTGGCTTTGAGAGACGAGGTCAACGACTTGGAGGCTGCTGGTATCACTGTTATCCAGGTTGACGAGCCAGCCTTGAGAGAGGGTCTCCCATTGAGAGACGGTGCCGAGAGACAGGCTTACTACCAGTGGGCTGCTGAGTCTTTCAGAATTGCCACCGCCGGTGTCAAGAACACTACTCAGATCCACTCTCACTTCTGTTACTCTGACTTGGATCCAAACCACATCAAGGCTTTGGACGCTGACGTTGTCTCCATTGAGTTCTCCAAGAAGGATGATCCAAACTACATCCGTGAGTTCTCTGACTACCCTAACCACGCCGGTTTGGGTCTCTTCGACATCCACTCCCCAAGAATCCCATCTAAGGAGGAGTTCATCCAGAAGATCCAGACCATCTTGGAGGTTTACCCAGTTGAGAAGTTCTGGGTCAACCCTGACTGTGGTTTGAAGACCAGAGGCTGGGAGGAGACCAAGGCTTCCTTGACCAACATGGTTGCCGCCGCCAAGTACTACAGAGAGAAGAACTCCAAGTAAGCTAGTTCTTACTCTGGATGCTCTTATTGACCCATGATTCAATTCAACATGCCCATGGGTGAGCAGCTTCTTCTTCTTATTATTCACGACCAACTTAAAAACAAAAACAAAATTCACTTCTTTTTATGACGACGATTATTATTGTCTTATGGTAATTGCATTGGGTTCACAGGTTCAACATCGGTTTTTGACGAATATATAAATATGTTCTTTGCTCAATTGTAGTTTATTCATCGGTTCGTAAAGCTCAACATTTCGCGACACCGTGGGGAGTATAAAATGGAGGCGATCGCCACCAAGCATTTTGACTGTATACCACAAATTAAACCCCAGCGGCTAGCAAAAAATATGGACCACCAAGAGGCATTGAGCAAGTTTGTGGAGCTCACAGCTGTTCCAGAGCAAGTGGCCAGAGTTCTGCTGAGCCAGAACCAATGGGATGTCGAAAAAGCGCTAGACGAGTTCTATAATGGGCCAGTGATGAGAAAGAGAGACGACGAAGTAGAGCCGGCGGCTGAGAGATCTGGATCTTCAACACCGCGCTCTCAGACTCCCAGCTCAAGACCAGCACCGAAGAAGACACAGTCCAAGTTTAAATCTTTCTCGCAATTGGTGAGCGAAGAGGCTAACGACGACGATGAGAAGGAGTACTATGCTGGCGGTGGACGTGGTTCTGGACTCAACGTGGAGAATCCAAATGATTCTAGAAATTTAGTGCAGGATTTGCTTCGTAAAGCGGAAAGACAAGAGGGCCACCCTGAGCGTTTGGCTGACGAAGAGGCAGAGGCAAGAGCTCCAAAGCCACAGTTCACTGGTACAGGATACCAGCTAGGAGACTCCCTGAATCCTTCGAGAACCATCGGCGACCCAACCCCTGCTCGCACAAGGCCAGAGAAGGCCACCAGAAGAATCACATTCTGGAAGGATGGGTTCCAGGTTGGCGAGGGCCGCCTATACAGATACGATGATCCAAGCAACCAGAGATACCTCACCGAATTGAACGCTGGTCGTGCTCCATTAGAGCTCTTGGACGTTAAGATTGGCCAGGATGTTGATGTTGAAGTCGATAAGAAGCTTGATGAGGAGTACAAGCCACCAAAGAGAAAGCTGGGCGGGTTCCAGGGCTCTGGCCAGAGATTGGGTTCCCCAGTCACGGGCGAATACGTGGCTCCAGTCGCCGCAGAGGAGCCAAAACAGGAGGCAAAGCAGGAAGAGGAAGCACCAAAGCAGGAGGAAACGAAAGGTGACTCTCAAGTTCAAATCAGGCTCGCTGACGGTCGCCGTGTTGTTCGCCGTATCATGTCAACTGCTCCTGTTCAAGACCTTTACGATTATGTTCAAACCGAGACTTCTGCTTCGAGACCATGGACCCTCAACCACGCTTTCCCAGTGAAACCAGTTGACGATAAGACACAGAGTATTAAGGACGCTGGGTTGGTCAACTCTGTAGTTGTTCAGAGATGGGCCTAGGAGTAATAAGTAGAATGTATGCTTTGCGCGTGACCGCTATGTAGTGTTACAGTCATTTAGACAGAGTCTACAAAGTGGAAAATAGCACTCTTGAGTCTAATTTACTCAATGGCTAGTAATTCGAGGAAATGAAACATAACAATGTGAAGATCTAGAGTGTTAAAACACCCGAACACCATGATTCTAACACCCGGACATCTCGTGAGATTTCTTATTCGTGGAAGTACTTCAATTTCCGTAATATTTTGATGATTTGAGTCAAGCAATGAATTAAATTTATCATTTGTAGTATATAAAACATAGAAGTGTGGAGAAACAAAGACTTTATCAAAAATAAGCAAATTGAACGAATGGTGAACTTTAGCTGAGTGATTCAACAGACGCTCGTTTGGTAA
Source organism: Petasospora stauntonica (assembly GCA_030558335.1). NCBI lineage: Eukaryota > Fungi > Ascomycota > Saccharomycetes > Phaffomycetales > Wickerhamomycetaceae > Petasospora > Petasospora stauntonica. The sequence continues at coordinate 992,216 of JAJMSG010000005.1, forward strand.
CAAAAATCACAAATTTTCTATTACGCTAATCTTTTCACACTTAAACGATATACTATATACAAAAATCACTTCCTATCATATAAGCCATATCAATCAACCCCCATAACCTCAAAATTCCCCATATCATAAGCACCTCTAATATATACGATGTTGCCCCTACCATTTTCACTAACATGCCATAATCACAATCAATGTATACTCTTTAATTTATAAACAACGTTTAATGTCCTATAGTAGACTTCCCATTTGGGAGCGGTGTTTCCAAGTTGAATTATGGTCCGGGTAAGGGCTTGATTTTGTTAATAAGTTCCCTCTTATAGTCTCGATATCCTCCTTAGTTAAGCCCAATTTATCAATACAATAGCTCTCAGCTGAACCATAAGACTTCAAAAACAGCTCAATAGCACCAATCATACTCTCATACTTTGAAGCAATCAAGTTCTCAAACATTTGGTCTGGTGTAAGCGATTTCAATTCATCGTTATGCTCTTGTTCTGGTTGAGTCTCAAGCAACTTCTTCATCTTCATGGCACTGTGAAGGAAGTCATTTTTGATACGCTGGTGATCAGGAACGAGTCCGATAGTTGTAAGCTCGTACTCCTTTGCAATTGTATGGTGATCAACACCCAAAAGCATCAAAATTAGCATCGCAAGAACACCAGTTCTGTCCTTTCCAGCAGAGCAGTTGAAGGCCAAACCAGCACCTGGGTTGTCCCTCAAATGTAGCATTACCGTTCTAAAAGCGTCAACTCCATGGAAAAGGATATCAGAGTAAACGTACTTGTAAGTGTACCATGATGCCAGGAGGTTTTTAAAGCGTTTGGCGATGGCTTGTGGCGACATATCAACGTTTCCGTACACTGGGATGTTGAGCACTTCGATTCCCTTAATTGACAATCCACCGGCTTTAGTGAACTCACCAACTGATCTCAGATCGAAGAAGTGTGTAATTCCGAGGTTTTTGAGCTGTTGTTTACCCAATTCTGTTACATTTGAAGGGTTTGCACAACGGAATATGATGCCTGCTTTGACGTAATGCTTATTATCCTCGGTTCTCCAGCCACCGAGGTCCCGGAAATTGGAGATCCCATCAATTGATCTCCAACGAGGGTAATAGTAAATCTGCTGAGTTGCTTTTTTATATCTCAAAACATCGTTCGCAGTGTGTAGCCAGTTCGTGATGATGTCCGACACCTTGTAGTTCCAATTGACTCTGTTCCTCTTGCTCAACGGCAAGTTTTCCGGGTTAAAGTCAGCTGAGTTCTCCGGTGTAATCTCATGGATTCCATAGAAGTTGTGGTCAGCATGTGGAACGAAATTGAGCTCATGGCGAGATCCTAGTAAATTAGCAAAGTGCGTTGAGTCTGAGATCGGGACAATGTGGTCGTCGAGGCCATAAACACTCAAAACCTGAATCTCGTCGTCTAAGAGCTTGATTTTAGATAAATCCTGGCTGGCCAAATCGATAACTTCATCTGGAGGAATAACAATCTCCTGGTACTTCCCAAATCTGTATTGATTGAGCTTCTTTCCGAACGCTCCCTCGCCATCAAGCTCTTTCAAGAGCCTCTTTGCCTTGTAACGTGCTGAGCAGTTGATCAAATTAGGAACAAATTGGAACGGATCACCAACTTGAAGCTTTCCCTGCTGTCTCAAAGCCCACTGGAACATAGAAACAGCACCTCGGGAGTGTGCGATGATGGCATTTGGCACTAAGTTCACGCCAATGTGCTCAAACTGCGCACCTTGACGAAACACGTTGTATACGAGCTCTATGTCCTCGATATCATCCTCAACACGACGTCCTCTCGGGCTTTTGGAGCCGTTTTCCTGAGAATCTCCACAGCCTCTAAAGTCGAATCTGAAGGAATAGAAGCCCAACTTGGACGCGAGAGATTCGGCAACCAGGGCTTGATAACAGTAGTTCTTGTGCCCGCCCTTTCCATGGAGAATGATGGCGAGACGGTGGGTCGGAGGGTAGTGGATTTCACTAGAAGTGGGATTAGCAAGAAGCTCCTCTTCGCTCAAAAGACTAGTAGGTGGAACAGTAAGAATACCAACAAGTCCTTCGACAGCTGGAAGCCCAGGAATCGACACCGACAGAAGACGCTCGTTGCTCTTCAACTGGTAGTTCGTGCACACCTCATTGGGCAGCAATGAGACGCTCACGTTCGCTGTCATTTCGACTGTATATGCTGCAATATGTGAGGTGCGTAAAGAACAAGTTTCCAGAAAAACATTCACCCAATTGTTTTAAATATGAATCTTTCTATCTCCACATTCACATTTACGAACCGAGGGCCTGCTGCGGGCTGCGAACTCCGTCCCGCGCGTGTGCGTGTGCGTGCGGAGAATGAGACATCGCGCTCGGTGTGAGAGCCACAGCTACACGATAAGATCGTAAATTCGTTAAATAGTGGATATTTAAATATATCAGGAGTTGAGCCATGGATCCTGGACGATATCGGACATTTCGGGACGTTTCCGTATGTCTCTTTGGAGGATCTTTTTGATGAGAGCGAGACAGCCGTCGCTGGTGACGAATGGGATTCGGAGTTCACCTTCCATAATTTCATCAACGTTGTAGAATGGATTCTCTTTGTAGATGAGGGTGTAGACGAGGATTCCAAGAGACCACACATCTTGTGGTTTACCTTCATATGGCTGACCGTTGAGGACTTCTGGAGCTGCGTAGTCTAAGGTTCCAACGAACACATCGAATGGGCCTTGTTTGATGTAGGCAGCTGATCCAAAGTCAATCAGTTTGATGACACCGTTCGAGTCAATGATCAGGTTCTCGTCCTTGATATCACGGTGAACAACACCATTGTTGTGAAGATGGTTCAGTGCACTGACACACTGCTTGATGATGGATTTGCACTCACCCTCTGTCATGTCTTTCTTGAGCTCAATCATGTCGAAAAGATCAATAGCAGTTGAAGGGAACCCGTGTGGTGGAGTTTCAATGTAATAATAGTCCTCATCTTCAAAGAAGTCTATCAGTCTCATGATGTTAGGATGTGGGTTGCTGTTCAGAGTCGACATGATCTGAATTTCCGATGGAATTGTACCCAGTTTGCGATCTCTCACCCATGTGTCCACGAGGATACGCTCTTTGATGATGAGCTTGATAACAACACGGTACAGGTGATCTTCTTTATTCTCTGCAAGAACAACACGGCCATATGCACCTTGGCCCATCTTCTTGATAATATCGAACTCCTTAATTGACTTCTCACGTCTCTTTAAGCCAATCTTTTTAGGATAGCGTGATGAAGACGACTTGTTTTTCTCAATTGCTTCATTCTCCAGCTTCAACAGCTGATATTCGTCCATGTTTTCATCCAAAATCTTGAAGTCTCTGACATCAGCAGTGGTCGAACCCTCGGAGTCTGGCGGAGTTGGAAGACTCTTGATATCAAGAGCACTAGGCTCTGAGGATGAAACAGTGGAAGACGTCACGGTGGAGGATCTGGCGGTGGATCTCATACTCGAAGAACGAGAAACAGACTGAATCTCGTTCTCGTTCAAGATGGACAGTTGAGATGGAATATCTTTGTCACTTTCTTCATCGCTAGCAGAGAATTGCTCGTGAATTGAAGGAGAGCGTGTTAAATCAGCGCCATCGCTTACCTTAGTTCCTTCCTTAAAACCGACTCTTGGGTTCAGCTTAGTGCCGTAAACACTTCTTGAATGCGTGATCCAGAGGACCAAAGTGTCGACATTGGAGCATCTTAGTTGAACATCAACCTTCAGAGTCGAGCCATCAGAATGTCTACCCTTCACACCTATAGAGGAGAGGAAGCCCTCCTCGCCTCTACCCTCTACTGCAGCATCCATCTGCCTGAAGAAGTGCTCTGGAAGGACCAAACCAGGGATGATCTTCAAATTTTGAACGTTCTTCTCAACAAATTTCATGATTCTTGTGAAGTTCGGCACGACAGTGTCGATGGACTTGTTCAAAAGTTGCTTTTCACCGAGGCCAAACATATTTTTGGAGATCGACTGATTGAATGAGAGCACCTTATAATCCGAAGAAGAGATGATAAAGACACCTGCGATGTAAGGCATGGTGTGAATTTTTACCTTGACCTTGGCAGCATCTTCATCCAAAACCTTCGATGTGATAGCGCAAGGAATTCGGTATCCATTTTTGTTCAATGTGAAGTATCTCTGATCGTTTATAGCACGAGAATCCAGAATAGTCTGCGGAATAGAAGACTCCTGATCTCTGTTATTACTCAAGGTCTCAGCGAAATTGGTCACCAGCTCATCAACTTTGCTGATGGTGCTCAATTGGTTGAAAAAGTTTTGGCCCGAGACATTTTTGTGAGAATCGATATTCAAAGTGTCCATGTTGACAATCAAATCCACAGAGTCGCAAGGGACTTGGTCAAACATACAAATAATTAAGTTACCCTTCTTCTTAGCCCACAAACTCGCCCAAGTGAGCTTGTTTCCACTCTTTGCAATGGCAATGACTTCACCGGAGAAGATGATGTCAGTTTTGGCAATAGAATTGGAAATCAGTTTGTTGAGCACGAAGTCTCTGGAATCAGGAGATATCAGGTCCAAAAGGGTCAAACGGCGCAGAGAAATTCTGGAAACACCAAAAATCAGACAAGCCAGGTCGTTAGCAGCTTTCAGGTTCCATGGGTCGTTCAGCTCGCATGTGAAAACGGCCTGAGGGGAGGTGTTCTTTTGGGATACATTGTGGAAAATTCTGTTCCCGTTAGTACCGCTGCTGGATTGTTCAGCTAGCGAGGAGAGTGCTAGCGTTGAGGCGCCTTTGTTCAGCGACAAGATTGGTGCCTGGACAATAGGTTCATAAAATGGAGTCGCCAACGCATACAACAGTCTCGTTTTAAGCTGTGATTCTGAATCCTCTTCCTTCTGACCAGATGATAGAGACAAGTCGTGTAGATTTCTAGCGAGTGCCTGCTTAGATGTCTTGTCATCTTGGAGCTTATCCTCTTGTAAAAGGTCAATCAGTGCCTTCAATCCGATGTTCGATCGCTGATCTAAAGAAGCCGTGGAAGTTGCTGGCGATGATGGCAAACGTGGAGAGCCAGGCATCGGTGACATTGGCCGTGAAGGTGACTGGTGCATCGAACCGTTGTTGAAGAGGGCGGCCAAAGCGGCCGATGAGGCATTAGAGCGAATGTTCATTTTCTTTTCATTTGGTGAAGCTGGAACTGAATCAACTGTCTTCTCGCTCTGCATCTGCGTAATGAAGCTCTCGATGTCAAGATTCAGGGGAGCCGAGTGTATAAATGCGCCAGTGGAGTCATCGGAGTTACCATGAATCAAGTCAGGGCGATCGATGAGAATCTCCAATGATCTCTTCAAAATGGAGAGCCTCACTGCTAGGGAGTTGGGAGATAAATGTGCGTATGAATATGCGTGAGTGGACTCCTTTGGGAACTTCAAAACTTCGCTCAAATTGAGAGAAAGCTTGGAAATACCTCCACCGATGACTGCTTTCTTTCTGGAATTTGATCGCTGGATCTGAGGGCTCTCCTGTGGCTGTGAAAGAGGTCTCCTTGGTGATAAGGAGAGAGGTACTTCTGACGTACTTTCAGTATCATCGTCATCGTCATCTTCGTTGTTAAATAGCATAAACTTTTGAGGGCTCTTCACTGGTACCGGTGTTGATAAGTTCGAAGGGACCCTCGGTTGTGGGAGCTTTATTGGGGGACGTACACTCTCTGGCACAGAAATCTTGACAGTCTTAGTCGCTGAGAGTGACTTGTTACCGTTTACGTCCGTATTTGGCGGCCCTGATGATCGACTCGCTGGCCTCGAAGGCGGAGTTGTGATATTGAGACTAGCGCCCTTTCCGTTGATGGGGCAAGCGTATGGCATCTTTAACCTCTTTTAACAATGCTCCTGTTTATATGTGAATTGAATAGAAAACTTGAATGCTTAGAAAGTGGAAGAATGTGATTTAAAAGCTCTTTTTTATCGTGAGGTTTGTAATTTCTGTTTATCTGATGCAGCACAGCTCCTTGGTAATAACTGCGCAACCAGGTGGGCGGCAAGGCTCAGAGCTTTAAGAAGTCCTGACAAATGGTGAAGGAGCTTCGTTTAAGTCTCGCTGACCTTTAAACTGAAACGGGCGTAAGGTTAGGGTGGTTTTTGGGAGAGTTGTTTATGTTTCCTATGGCCTGGGGAAAAGTTGATGAGCCTTTCGCCAGCAGAAAAAAAACCAGCCTGCCCTGTGTCAATTATCTGGCTGCGCTAACAAGCAGGGAAGCGAGAGTTATTCCGCTGGGTTCTACGCGGGAAAGTGAGAGAGACCGATGTTTCCTCAATGAGCCAATTGGGGTTCTTTTACAATTTACTAATTAACTGAAGTATGATCCCAATTAAATCTGATCATTTTAATCTTTAGCATGTCATCGCCGAATGCTGCCCCTGTTCAATACTGGCTCTGGCTGTCTTCCAGTTGAAGAAGCAGATAGTGAAAGCTACGTAGTAGGCGCACGCCCCCAACCAGTTGCACTGTGAGATTTCTGTTTGTTATGAGGGCATATGTGGCGAAAGAGTGGAAAAGTTACCGGATTGGGAAGTCAAGCACTTGCAGCGTTTGGCATACACAACGCACTATCTGTGTACAAGTATAGATAGGTTATGTGGAGCTTAGCTAGACATGTGGGTCCTTGCTATGGCTCCATTTGACGACTCAGAGCAATCTTGGATCTCTCAACAATATTCACCTAAGAACACAGCCTAAGGGCCCTTTATCAGCGCAAGAAAGATCAACCATACGCACACTTTTTCGATCCACTATGTGCGTGCGCTGGTAATATGGCCGCACCTAGACAGCTGTAACATGGAGCAGGCCTACTGGGGCGGAAAAGCTGGTTGAAAAGGCTTAATACAACATTTAGTCCTAGAACAATACTATAATATCGCTTACACATACTTTCACCGTAAATTAACCCTGCCGAAGCGACACATCGGCTGCTTTCAGAAGACCCTAGACTTACACACCAGACCACATTTCGAAACCTTAAAACCTCCGCTGCGGGTAATGTCCGTTGCCCTGGGGACGTCGACTTCCGGCCAATCCGACCTTTAACGACACCACAATTTAACCATAATGTAGCTTGAAGAATTCTCTTTCAAGTGCAGTAATTAGATATCAATTACCTTGCCTTACCAGGTCACAAGAACGCCCCAACAACCGACCCCCCGCTATCTGCCCCCTCCCGCTCGAGACCTAGACACAGCGGAGGATCTTAAAGTGCGAAAAACGAGAAGTCGCACCCTTCGTGTCAGTGTTGACAAGAGCCTTTTGACCCAGTGACATCGCCACATTTGCTAAATACCCACTTGGCGGTTAGCGTATTTGTCGATTGAAACGGCTGTCCCAAAGCACAGGGCTCTTCCTAATCAAGAAACAGCGCTATAATACCCGAAATCAGGAGAGGTTCTGACCACTTACACTGTGCCTTTGAGCTTGAAGAGAGAACCCTTTGAACCCTTCGGCAACCATGGATTGGCGTGCTGAGGTAACCGCTCAGGAGCGGATGAAGTATGTCACTGTGATGGTGCAGTCTCTGAAAGAGCTGGCAATGGTGACAAACAACCCAGCGGCTGTGGACATCAACAAACTCAAGCACAGCGCCGAGGAGTTTGAGAAGTACTGCTACCAGAACGCCAACACAAGAGACACATATCTGGGCTATCTGAAGCAGAAGATTCTTGGAATCAAACAGAACACAACACACCAGCTGAAACTCAGACAGGGAAATGCTCCACAACAGCAGCAGCAACAGCAGCCCCAACAGCAGCAGGCTCAACAGCAGCAGCAGATGGGTATGAATGTGAGCGGACTGGGCCAGAACACCGGGTTGAATACACAACAGCAGATGAATGCCCGTCAAACGAATAATCCAAATCAGGCATTCTTGGCTCAGCAGACACAGGCTCGCCAGCAAGCAGCTCAGCAGCTACGTTCGACTCAACAGGGTCAAGCTTTGCCGAATAACAACAACAACTTCAACCAGATGAACCGCGTCCAACAGCAACAACAGCCGATGCAGAACATGCAACAAACAGTACCCACTTCTGCTCAAAACAATGGTATGAAGCCACAACAGGGTGGCCAGCAGATGCCTCAGCAACAGCAGCAGCCGAGTGCTGAACTCAATGCGTTGATCAAGACTTTGCCAATCCCAACTGCTCTTCTTCAGAAGATCCCTAATTTACCACCTAATGTAAATACATGGCAGCAGATCTTTGGACTTTTGAGCTCTGGCCAAATGGGTCAAGAGAGCTTTGGTATTATCAGACAGGCCTATGGTGTTCACATGCAACTACTCCAGAAACAGCAAGCTCAGCAGAAGCAGTTCAGACAAGGAAATCAGGTCCCTGGAGGGAACGCCATGAACGGAAATACTTCCAATGATCTTAACGCTCAGCTCAACAGACACCAGCAGGACATTAGGTCGAGGCAGCTTCAGCAAAATCAGCAGCAAGCTCCTCAACAACAGCAGACTCAACCACAGCAGATCCTTCAACAACAGCAACAGCAGTCGTCAATGGCGCAGAAGAATGCACAGGCGAATCAGTTTCAACAGCAAAGACAGGCTCCAATGCAGCAGACACAACAGCAGTCTCCGCAGAATCAACAGGCAGTTCCAAACGTTATGCCTTTCTCGCAACAAGAGATTCACCGTTTGACACAAAGTGCGTTGCAGTTATTGTCTAAGCTTCAACAGCAGAAGCAGGTTCCCGAGGTGTTATCAGACGAGCAGCGAAGCGTCTTTGTTAAGAGATACATCCAGCGTCAGCAGCAGTTTAGAATGGACTCAATACAGAAGGCCAAGGCAGATTCCTCGATGGCAAATCAAGCTCCAGCGATGAACAATCAGATGAACATGGCCAAACCTGCTCAGCAGAATTGGAATGCCGCTAATGTTGCTCCTAATACCAATACCAATAATCTGAATATGAATGTTGGTGGCCAGCAGCCGGCTGCGCAGAACCAGCAGGGAAGAATGAACGCTTCTTTTATTGAGCAGCAGAGAGCCAGACAGAGGCTTGCTCAGCAGCAGCAGATGCAGAACCAGATGCCAGCTCAGACTCAGAGTCAGCCAGCTCAGATTCAACCCCAGACTACACAACCGGGCCCTGATGCGAACGCAAACCGAAGCTTCATGGTCCCTAATGACCGTGACCGTATGGAGCTTAGAATGATTTTGAATGAAGTTTCTAAGGTCCCTGTGAAGTTGACAAATCTGACCAACCAGCTGAACTCTGAGCAGAAGGAGATTGTACACTCTAAGGTTCAAACCCTCCTTCTTCCTCTGTTCAATATGATTGAGCAGTTGGTCCCAACTTTCTACACTTTGACTAAGAACGTTGAGGGTACTAAGAAGCTTCTTCACATGAGATTTATGGTCAAGGAGGTTATTGATGGTCTGAAGAAGAACGAGTACTACGCTAGTCCAGAATTGCTGGACAAGGTGAAGGCACAGTCTCAGAAGTACGTTGAGTTCATCAAGGAGCAGCTGAGACGTAAGAATGCCGATGCCCAGCAGTTGCAAGGCTCTCAGCAGATGCCACAGCAGCAGGGCCCACAACAGGTGCCACAGCAGCAAGCTCAGGCTATACAAGCGCAGAATGCTGGCCAGTTGGCTGGAAACCAATGGAACAACAATGCTGGCAATGCTCAAATGGGTGGTGTCAATACTCAAATCACTCCTCAGCAGCTTCTTCAAAGAAAGCAGCAGGGTGTTGGCCAATTGAACCCACAACAGCTTCTGCAACAACAGCAGCAACAACAGCAGCAGCAGCAGAAGCAGCAGTTGAATTACCAGCCAGGTGCCGTCACACAGCCTAACACCGACTCTGCTGATTCGTTCAACAACATCGACATGTCTCTTCTGAACTCGAGAATTGCCACGCCTGAGCTGGGTAATGTGAACCGCTTTAATTCCTCTCCAGCTCTGGCAAATGCTTCCTTTGGCCCTGCCTCTGGTAACTTCAACAACTCTCCGCAGATGGGCAACATGCCTGTCTATAACCAGAACGCTGGTGGCCAGCAACCTATTCCAGGGTCATTTAACAATGGCAACGGTATGGCGCAGAATCAGTCTCAAGCTCAGGCTATTGGAGCTCAAAAAGCTCGCCAAGCTCAAAGAACGCAAACTGCCCCAACACCAGCCAGTGCCCCGACTCCTTCTTCTGCTACTGCGGCTCCGAAGAAGCCCGTACAAAGAAGAAAGTCCAAGGTTGTTCCAAAGAAAAGCACTCCAGCTGACTCAACTTCCACTGAAACTCCAAAGCCTTCTTCCGCTCCTGTATCGACAGATGGAATGAATGCCATGCAGACACAGCTTGTGAAGAAGGAGCAAGATCTGGCCAACAAGGACGAGGTAGCTGCTAAGCAGTTTGAAGAGCTGAAGGCAAAGAGATTGGAGCTCTGGTCCATCAGACCAGTTGACTACTTTGCTGCCAGTCTGGCCAACTTGTTAGAGTTGAACGATGAAGAGGCTAAGCTTATTAATGGCAAACCAAAGTTCTCGGGTGACTTCAAGAATTCTCCGTTCCCAAAGACAACGCTGACCCCATCTGCTGTTTTGCAAACACCATTGACGTTCTCTGGGGCAAAGACTCCAGCCTCCACAACAAAGGTCGGAAATGGAACTATGCCAGGAAGTGCCATGTACTTGTCGTCTCCTAAGCTTTCTCCAAACTCTCGTGCTGAGGTTGTCAAGTGGGCTCCAAAGGTTACTAAGGAGGCTATCACTTCTACTTTCCGCAGTGTTTCCGAAATCAAGAAACTTTCGTTGGATGATGGAGCTGATACTGACGTTATCCCAACTCCACCACCAGACGCAGAGACAAAGAAGCGTGCTTCAAATGAGGACTTGACTTCTGATGCATCCAAGTTCAAGTCCATTAAGCTCTCTGACGATAACAAGTTCTTTGATGAGAATGACACTGAGCTTCCAAACAACCTGATGTGGGACTTTGACTACGTTTCAGCCAACCTGATCGGCGAGGATCTCCCCGCCTTCTGATACACATTGTGACGATAAAGATATCTCACGGACCACTCCTTAATAGTTACGTTTTTGATCTAGTGATAATTTACGGTTTTATGTACATACAACCTTCTCGTAAAAGTCTATAACTTGAACATCCAATCGGAGCTTTGCCCTGATTCTTTGAACAATTCGTCATATCCACCGAAAACACTATTATCCAAGTTGACATTCACCATATCTTCTAAATTCACGATACCACTTCCGACCATATCGTTATTAACTAGATCATCAACTGCCAGTCCGCTGATGAAACTCGATGTTGACGGTGTGCTTGAGTTGGTCATCGATTCTGGAGGTCTGAGATCATCTATAGGCAGGGTCTTGAAACTTGGCTCCCAAATGATATTCTCTGAAGATAACACCGGATCATCGAGGATTTTACAATTGAGAATAATTGCTTTCCAGCATTCCATCTCGCTGACAGAGCAGCTCACAAAACAGTTCATGGTATCAAGCTCTTGTAGAACTGTCTCTGGACTTAGCTTGAGATCCAGCCTTTGAAGAAGCGATAAACGAGCGGCCGGATCATCAGGGAACTTTTCAGTCAAAAATTGCATCGTATCTCTCAAGCACTTATAACCGTCTTTCCTCAAACTTCTAAGGTAGAACTTATACTTCAGCGATGTCTTGAAGGCCTGGTAGTACTTGACACCGAGGGTGTTCTGCATCAACACATTAAACCCGGAGGCAACACGGAAAACGTAAGTGATCGTCTCATGGAGAGTAAAAATGAGAGAATCAGATCCAATACCACGAGAAATCATATCCAAAGTGTGGTATAACCTTGTTAAAAGCGAGATGAAAGAGTTCATAACACGCTGAAGCATGTTTTCGCTGTATCTCAACAGATAGTACCTGTGATTGTCGTCAATGAAGTCATCGAAGCCATTAGTCAGGAATTTGTATAGAAGATTTGAGAGCTCAACAGTGGTGTGTAAAAGAGATGTTTGATATTCTCTCAATTTGGTCAAATTTTGGTTCTTTGTTGACTCGTAGTGGATGCAAATGGCGTGGTACACAGCTAGTGTCAATGCCTTCGTTTGGAAGGTGTGGTGCAAATGCTTGACATTTGTGTAATTGGTAGCTTCTAGTTCATCCCCTGAAAGTCCCTTAATGTTCCTCATACTGCTTGTGGAGTAGTTGATGGAGACGTAAACGTTCATCTGTCTGATCATATCGTTGAGCTCCGAGACTTTTGGTGGTGAAGAGATATTATTCACCATATTTGACAGATTAAAGTAGAGAGTAAGGATTCTCTGAGATCTTCTATACTCTTCATTCATCGCTTTGTCGAGTTTTGTATCGCTTTCGCTTGCATCCGGGAACATCAGCTCATAAGAATTGGTGTTTTGGATGATAGGAACATGGCCAGCAATAGTAGAGAAGAATCTATCAACATCCAGGATTCCAAGCCATAATCTTCTCCATAAATTAGCATAATCCTTATCAAAACTCATTTGTTTATGTCTAGAAGCGTCTCTGTTAAGGCCAATTGTGTAAGCACTCTGGACAACAGTGCCAAAGAGGATCTGTGACTGTGTGAGCTCAGCACCGTCTCCGTCCTCTGGAGCGAAATTGAAGTAAAGACGTAGAAGGAGAAGAGTCTGGACAATCGTGAGCTTAGTCTTTCTCAAAACCTTGAATAAAGACAGAGCTTGCATAGCAGTAGCGATCGAATGTGTAGAGATCGGGTGGGAATACAGTGCTTGTTCCTCAATAGGTAGTGATGCTGGTGGTGGGAGAGCCACAAATGTCAACCTCAAAACAATAAGAAACATGGATATCAAAACAAAGTCAAACTTCTCTTCAATAACCACTGAAACAGGGGAATCCTCGGTATTCGAAACCAAAATGTTGTTGAAGAGACGCTCATTGAAGAAGGTCTTATCAACATATGGGAAGTAAGGATACACGTACTTATAGAATCTCGCCATGTACAGCCTGAGGACTCTTTTACTGGGCAGAAGAGCCTGAACAGCAAGCCTCACAGCATCTTGTGTATCTTTATCTTTTTCCTCAATCATGTTTGGGAAATGGTTGTTTTTTGGCTGGTTCTTGGGCACACGTTCCTTGATGAACCTCGAAACGACCTCAATGACTCCGGGAGACTCCTTTTCGCCTAGCAGGTGGAGAAATTCTGTCAAAGAAGCATCCAATCTTGTGTTTTTATTACCAGCCTTCCTCTTCAAATCACCATACTGTGCTTTATGAATCTTAGCACACAAACTGAAGTACCCAGCCATTATCATGAAATATTGATCCTTCTTATAATGGGCAAGCGAGGATAAAGGTTTGTGCTCCTCCATTCCAGATCTTTTCACAACCAATGCGTTATAAAGCTCATAGAAGTCGACTGTGTCGTTGTTCTCGTCATCTTGTGCAATTATTGACTGAGGGGAGATCTCGTTGCTTATTCCCACTGACTGCTCTAAAGCTCTGAGATGAGCTCGTACACGTTTGATTTCATCGTAAACAGAGCCATCTAGCGCTGATTTAGCATCAACAACAGGATTTCCGGGTAGTGGAACACCATTTGAGAAGGATAATGAAGGTGATTTTGAGCTCGAAAGAGAGCTCGGACCATAAATCTGCTGATTGTGATGGTGTAGCTGCTGCCTTGCCTCTGCCTCTTTCAATGCTACAATGGGAGTTCCAGCTGAGGTGGTCACTCGACTCACCCAGTGCGGTGGCTCGTATTCGCAAAGATGTCCAACGTTACATTTCACGCAATTGGTGCAACTTGGCCGTTTCTTGTCACATTTGATCTTGCGGGCCTTGCAATTGAGGCATACAACTGACATCCGGAGACGCTTCTTTTGAGGCTTATCAGCCTCAAGAGACTGTGTAGAAGGTTTCGGAGAGGGCATGGCCTGAGATCTTCGATCCATTGTTGATCACAGTGGTTGGAGCTTGGAGGCAGCTTAAAGAGATGTTTATGATCTAAAGACTCATATTGCGGCTTTTCAGGTGCATTTGGCATCAAATTAAGCCCGAACACCGCGGCTTTCGGCCGAGAAACAGCACTCGGGTTTACGCGATTTTACGGGGGTTGAGGTGTTGGAGTTGATATGTGGGAGTTTGGGTCAATTGAGCGCCAGGATTCGTTCGTTCAAGGTCCTTGACCCTGATCCCTGAGGGCGTAACTCTTAGGCAGTGGAGCTGAAAGCTCAAGGCTTGAGATTTTAGGGGAGCTCAGGCAGCAGGAAGCGTATTAGTTATGGTAGTATGAAGCTTGATTAGAGCACACTGATTTAGTACGGCTTAACGTCGTATAACCTCAAGCCAGTAAAGATCCATTTCAGCAACAACCTACGTATATCCGGGCCCTTCTATACCATAATTAGCTCCGGCTCATCAGCTTTAAACTAAGCATAGAACTAACTGACCACTCGGCCATTTCCCCCACAAGCTCTAGGTTCGATTTCCACCGCACCCACGAGTTCTCGGTTAGCCGTAGCGTTCGCGACAGCCGGATGTTTACTTTTTTCTGATCCTTCACTATGAGTTGGAAGATGAAGCACTGAAATGGAACGGATAACTCCGAATTGTCGTTCATAGAGCATTCTTACTGCTTATTATAGGCATCTGGCCATTGTGCTTTCGAGAAACAGGATTTTGGCTCCCAACAGCTAAAAAGCTCTAGATCATCAAAGTTGTTCCAGGAGCTACCGCGCTTCCACTGCTCACAGGCACAAAGCACAAGGCTCTCTCGGATCACGCTGCTTTCTAGGCTAATCACATCCGCTGAAACTTTTTTTTGATTCGAACATAGCCACCAATCCAGAATGCAATCCGCAGATGATATGGACCCTGAAGAGGTCCGCAGAAGACTCGTCCAGCAGGTCAATGCCCGAGTCAGCATACGTAATAGCCAACTCCGTGTCATGTCCATTCTATACACAGTCATCTTCCTCGCAATTGCGGCATTACAGATCATCGCAATCGCTTTCTTCAGTCGAGGCTTCCTTCTCTCACGACAAGTCCTTGATAACTTCTCCACCGTTCAAGATGACATTTTCCAGGGCGCCAACGAGCTCCAGAACTTTGACAAAGCAGTGATTATCATCATCGATGCGCTCAGGTTCGACTTCGTGATACCCGATGAAGCTTCTAAGAAACCATACCACAATAATCTAAAGGTTCCATATGAGATGACGCAATTATACCCTGAGAATTCTGTGCTACTGAAGTTCATTGCAGACCCTCCAACAACGACGCTCCAACGACTCAAGGGACTCACAACTGGCTCGCTACCGACATTTGTTGATGCTGGGTCCAACTTCGCAGGCGATGTTATCGAAGAGGACAACTTCATTAAACAGCTCTACCAAAACAACAAGTCAGTCTCATTCATCGGAGACGACACATGGGAGGCTGTGTTCGGTCCGTTCCTCAACCACTGCATTCCATACGACTCGCTTAACGTTTGGGACTTACACACAGTCGATAACGGTGTCATTGAGCACCTAATACCTGCGATGGAGAAGAGCAAACAGAAAGAATGGGATGTTCTTGTTGGCCATTTGCTAGGAGTCGATCACTGTGGCCACAGATACGGACCTGATCATTACGCTATGATTGAGAAGCAGAAGCAGATGGATGTGTTTTTGAGAGAAGTGATGGGAAGATTGGATGACAAAACATTGCTTATTGTAATGGGAGACCACGGAATGGACAGAACAGGTAACCATGGTGGTGATTCCAAAGATGAGCTTGAAGCTGCGTTATGGCTGTATTCCAAAAAGCGTGCATTCAACCAGAAGAAAGACAAAGCCCTCTACGACATTGCGAACAACGGTGAAACTTATAGAAGCGTCAATCAGATCGACCTTGTTCCTACTTTCTCCCTTCTGATGGGCCTCCCAATTCCATTCAACAATTTGGGTGCTCCGATGGACGAGGCTTTTCATACAGAGAAAAAGCTTCAATTGGCGAACCACTACACTTCTCAGCAGATTCAAAGATACAGACAGCATTCTCGCTCTTTGGAGGCTGATTCAGAGGTGAATAATAAGTTTGAGAAACTCACAGAAGAGTCAGAAATTACCGCATTTAACGAGCAGTTCAAAGAGTATCAATCCCTGTCTCTCGAGAGATGCAAGGATCTCTGGGCAAGATTTGACATGATATCCATCACTGTTGGTATCTCGTTGATGTTTGCGTCTGTTATCATCCTTGTAATATACTCCAAGCTCATCCCTTCGGTTGTGATATCTCAGCTGTCCGAGGAGATCGCACCTTCCATTATCGCCATGGTGGCTCTTTTAACAGTCATATTCCTTGCCACATCACTCATTCTAAAGCCGTCGTTCTTGAATTTGGGTTGGTTTGTTCTCCTTGGTGTGGGTGTCGGGATCATCGCCGGATTTGCCATCCCAATTTTAGACCGCTACTCACCGGTTTGGCTATTCCACTCCTTCATCGATCTATTCAACGGAGCTTGGACCCTTCTCGCCTTACTCTTTGCATTCTTACACGCTGCTATCTTCGCATCAAACTCATTCACCATCTGGGAGGACCGTATCTTGGGCTACATGATCACTACCTTTGGTTTAATTGCAGCTTGTAAATCGCTGGAGGCCAAGGAGAAGTTCGACAGAGTCATTGGTGTTTATCACTCGGTTACTTTTATGATTTTAACCCGTGTTTCGTCATTGATCACCATCTGCCGTGAAGAACAGGGTGACATGTGTACACCGACATTTGCCATGCCATGGTGGGTGATTGTCTTGCTATTCGTCCAGGTTCAAGTGCTCCCATCCATTGTCAAGGGATTCTACAGCATCTCGGGCTCGTATCAGAGCTCAGCTCCTATGTGGAACAATATCTTCAAGCTTGTACTTCTCATGATTGCTGCGTACTGGGCTTTGGAGTTCGCAGAGCACAATCAAGGAGATTCTCGTTACAAGTGGATTCCTGCTCTTGATTTGGCTACTGTCCACTTCTGGAAATTTACTGTGGCAAGGGTTGTTGCTGGTGTTACTCTCATTGCGGCCAACTTTGGGTGGTCAAGAGGTCCAATATGCGTCACACTGGATGTGAAACATGCTGAAACTACTAACAGAGAAGCTGCTATCTTGGGCTACCAGAATGTTTATGGATCACAGTTCTTCCTTTTGGTTATCAACTTCACTGCTGCAGTGCTGATGTTCACCAAGCCAATGGGACAGCTATCTATCTTTGTTTTGGTTTATCAGATCTTATCCTTATCCGAATTGGTGAGTATCTTGGATATTCGCTCTAATTTGATATCTCCAGTCATGTTTGGCCTCCTGGGTGGCTTCCATTTCTTCACCACGGGTCACCAAGCTGTTATTCCTTCAATCAACTGGGAAATTGGATTCTCTTTGACCGACTCCATCATCTTCCCTATCACTCACATCCCCATCACATTGAATACTTTCGGGCCATTCATCATTGTGAGCGTCTCCATTGCTCTGGTCACTTTCTGGAAAATTCCACCAAGCGCAAAGCCAATTTCCCTGTATTCAAAGGTTATTGAAAACTGTGGTGCCTTCTTGGCATACCAATCTGTTGTCACTTTGAGCAGTTTGATCTTCGGAGCCGTCTTCAGAAGACACTTGATGGTCTGGAAGATCTTTGCACCTAGGTTCATGTTTGCAGCCCTTGTCCAGATTACCATTGACGTGATGCTCGTTGTGGTTACCGTCGGATTTGCCAGTGGAAGATTGATCATTCAGATCAATCGTATCTTTGGCAAATAGTCCGTTAGAAAAGCATACTAATTTATAGACATAATATCACTGTATTGTATTAAGACTCGGATGCACAGTTTAAACAGCAGAATTCTTTGAAAGCATTCTAGCGATCATCTTAGCACTCCCCTTTTTGTTAGCCTTTGTAAGAGCTTCTTGCCATTCTTCATC
The DNA here is from genome assembly GCA_030558335.1 of Petasospora stauntonica. Taxonomy (NCBI): domain Eukaryota; kingdom Fungi; phylum Ascomycota; class Saccharomycetes; order Phaffomycetales; family Wickerhamomycetaceae; genus Petasospora; species Petasospora stauntonica. Next base: position 1,010,166 of record JAJMSG010000005.1, read on the forward strand.
TGTGGATTGTTTAGCGTACGCTTTGATCAGCTCATGAACCATACCAACGTGGTCCATCCTTCTCAGTTCATTCTCAGACTTCCATTGGGCTCTCTTCTGCTCCTCCATCGCAAGGGACCCATCATCGCCAATCATTTGGTAAACTTCTCTTCTATCTTTGACCATTGCAAGCACTGAGAACCTCAGCTCTCCGCCATAGTTGGCAATTCTCTCTGTCAGGATTCCAGGAACCTTTTCCATGAACTCGTAATCGGATTCACAGGTATCATGAACAATTGGGTACGGTTTGAGACCATCCAACTCATAGAGAAGTCCCTGGGTATGTACGAAACCAATGAAGTGGTATAAATCATCATCATCTCCAGCTTCCCTCTGTGGCTTACTCTCATCAACAAACATGTTAGGCGAGGAGAACGAGTTGTGCACAGTTCTGATTTCGTCAGAATTCGAAACAGTTTCACCCTTCATTTCAGCATCAAAAGACGAGGTAAACTCTTTGAAACCACTGAGCACTGGCCCCAGGTCCACGTCGTCTCGATTCATCAACACATTAAGCACAGCTTGAGTGGCACATGCGTTCTGGATACGCTGATGAGCAAAGAACACACCTTCAGCATCCTCATTGAACTCACCAGCCAGAAGCTCCCTGGAGCTATAATCACTTGCTCTGTACTTAAAAAGAAAGATTACACCGTAAACCGGTGCCAATGCCTCTAAACAGCCTGGCTCTAGGGAATAAAGCTCTTCAAACTGGACTCCTTTGATCTGGAGACGCTCCACCAACTCGGTAAACACACCCCAGAAAAAGTTAGCTAATCAATATTGTATAGGCGTTCTGTTTTCAGGACTTACAGGATCTGAATCAATAGTATTCCATCCACCAGATGACATTTTGGTCCAAATTAAAAGCAATTGATGTGTAAAGAAGTCGTACTTAATATACTAATCGTCTTTAGCGCCCCTCTATGTAGAAGCCCTCGGAACTCAACACCGCGGAACTACTAAATCGCGGAGATGTCCGAGATCCGGCTTAAGGTCCCAACTGTGGATCCTGTACAACCTGTGGAGCAACAATGAAACTTGTCCTCCTTTAGAAACATTACATTTGTCATATCCTGATAATTCAGAAAACACACACAAGAACCAATTAATAACAATGTCTGAGGAAAAGAAGTCTTTTATCGTGAGTTTGGTTGTTGATGGTGCGGTGATCATGATCAGTATACACTGTGGACTGGTGGCGTTATCCGGAATACCCTATTTAGCCAGTCAACATTGAGAGAAATTTCACCACAATTCGAACGAAACGCAGTAAACTAACAAACCAGGTCACTCTCAAGGAGTCTGCCAACGCAGCTGCGTAAGTTATTATCCGGTCAATATTGCAGTAACGAGTACTAATTATCACAGCTTCAAGCAAACCCTCTCTAAGATTGGTGGTGAGATCACACACGAGTACAGCTTGATCAAGGGTTTCGCGTAGGTTCCTTCATTTGATTATCTTTGGTTTAGCTAAACATACTAACAGCTACAGCGTCAAACTCCCAGGTATCCATGCTGAGTCCTTGGCTAAACAGGATGATGTTGCCACCGTGGAGGAGGACAAGGAAGTCCACATCCAGAAGTAATTTTGGTACAATTGACACCATGTACCCAAAACTGGATGATGCGTATTATATATCACAATTGAATGTATAACTATACTTTTTGATTACCAATTACTGCTTGATACTCTAGATCACTAAATGTGTCACCCTTATCTCCAGCGTGTCCATACCAAGTGGCTGGTATGACAAGTGGCACATCCAGACACCACCCCACATGGCGGGGTGCACGAGCATTCGAATTCCCGATATATTTCCCTTGAAGTTTGCTAAGGATTTCTCCAATTAGCTGGAAAGACTTCAAGGCTACTCAATTGATTCATTTCATAGGAATAGCTTTACAATGTGTCTTCACGCGATGGCAGGACACGTTGATATGTCAGCGGCGCTGTCCAAGTACGCAGAGCTGAACAATGACCCAGTTCCGAAGCAGATTGACTCTATTTATGAGAACAGATTACGCCAATTCTTGGACGAAGGCCAATACAGAGATTTGAATCTACCTAAGTTTTATGACCGTGCTAGAATTGACTTCCAAAAGGACGATTCACACCTTTCCAAGGGGTACCTCACCCTCGAGGTCCACGAGGTTGATGGAAAGCAAAACAGACCTCTATTCAAAGACGTCATCAATGACGATACTGAGTTTAGACACGCCCAGAAAGGCGATGTGTTTGGACCTTCTTGGAAAACCTTTTGGTTCAAAATCCACATCCGAGTCCCGGAGAAATGGGTCGGCGCTGACCAGGTAATCTTCCAGTGGGACGGCTCGAACGAGGGATTGCTATACACTCCAAAGGGTATGCCTCTCCAAGCTTTCACTGGTGGAGAGCGTGAAGAGTTTATACTTCCAAAAGAGTGGTGTGATGGAGAAGAGCATCTGTTTTATGTCGAAATGGCTTGTAATGGCATGTTCGGTAACGGAAATGGGTCCAGCAATGCTCCACCCGACGAAAACCGTTACTTCAGACTCAACAAAGCCGACCTTGTGCTTCCAAATTTGGAGGCAAGGGCTCTGAGATACGATTTCTGGATCATTGGAGATGCTGCCAGAGAGTTCACTGGTGAATCGTGGCAAAAGTACAAGGCAAGGGAGGTGTGTAACACCATCATGAACGCTTTTGATGCGAATGATGAAGCCTCAATTACCGAGTGCAGAAAAATCGCTAGACAGTACATTGGAGATCACGTTGACTCTGCAGATGTTTACAAGCAAGAGACAGCACCTGCTAAGAGTAAAATTGACGTTTTTGGCATTGGAAACTGCCACATCGATACTGCCTGGCTCTGGCCATTTGGTGAAACAAGACGTAAAGTTGTGCGTTCATGGACCACTCAAATGGACCTCATTGACCGCTATGATGAGTATCTATTCGTTGCTTCACAGGCTCAGCAGTTCAAGTGGCTAGGGCAAGACCATCCTGAAGTATTCGAGAGATTGAAAGAGAAGGTTGATGATGGTAGATTCGTTCCAATTGGTGGCTCATGGGTCGAACATGACACCAATATTCCTTGTGGTGAGTCGCTTATCAGACAGTTTGTATTTGGTCAGCGTTTCTTTGAGTCCCATTTTGGTCAAAGATGTAAGACTTTCTGGTTGCCTGACACCTTCGGTTACTCATCTCAAATTCCTCAGCTATGTCGCTTGGCCGGACTGGACAGATTCCTGACCCAAAAGCTCTCCTGGAATAACATCAACAACTTCCCTAACACCACTTTCAACTGGACTGCTTTGGATGGCTCTCAGGTTGTCACTCACATGCCACCTGCTAATACATACACAGCTGATGCCAACTTTGGTGATGTCAAAAGATCCTTGTTCCAACACAAGAATCTTACCTCTGACCAAACAGGAATCTTGTGCTTTGGTAAGGGTGATGGTGGTGGTGGACCGAATCCTGAAATGCTCGAGAAACTGCGTCGTTGTCGTGGTATTTCTAACACTGTTGGCTTACTTCCAACTGTTCAAATGGGAGCTTCTGTTGATACCTTCTTTGATCAGGTTCTGGAGAGAACAAACTCTGGAAAGTCCTTGGTCACGTGGGTTGGTGAGCTTTATTTCGAGTTCCATAGAGGTACTTATACATCTCAGGCTTTGGTGAAGAAGCTCATGAGAAAGTCAGAAATCAAGCTCCATGATTTGGAGTATTTCGCCTCTTTGGCCTCTATTTTGAAACCAGATGAGTACAAGTACCCAACGAAGAAGATCAACGCTCTCTGGGAGGACGTGTTGCTTTGTCAGTTCCACGATGTGCTGCCAGGCTCTTGTATTGAGCTGGTTTATAAGATGGATGTTCACCCAATGTTGAAGAATGTTGTCGCAGTGGCTGAGAAGCTCACTTTTGAAGTTCTCAAGGTGCTTGAGGGCAATAAGCCAAAGGCAGAGGGAATCAAAATGCTTTCAACCCTCCAATGGGAGAGAAGCGGTGTGTTCAAGGTACCAAAGTCTTTGGCCAAGGACATTAATCAAGATTCTATCCTTCAAGAGAGTGGAAAGCATGATTACGTCTTTGCATCCTCTACTAAATCCGGTATTGTTCCAAACACTGGCTCAATCAAGCACCCCGCCAAGGTTTCTGAGAACAAAGATGGTACTTTTACCTTGGAGAATGGTAAGCTGAAGGCTGTTATCTCTGGTGGTGTGATTACTTCTCTCTATGATATTGTGAATGATCGTGAGGTTCTTGATGTTTCCACTGGAAAGAATTCAACAGGAGCTAATCAGCTCGTGGTGTTCGAAGACACTCCTCTGTCCTGGCAGGCATGGGATACCGAGGTCTTCTCTCTCGACAAGTACAAGTACTTGGAGGGTGGCGAAGTGTCCATCAACGAGAGTGGTCCTTTAAGATGCTCCCTTCTGGTTACTCAAAAGATCAGCGATGCTTCTGAGATTCAGACAATCATCTCTTTGGATGGTGTGAACTCCTTAGATGATGCTTCAGTGATCGAGTTCGATTGTAAGGTCGACTGGCACGAGTCTAGAAAGTTCCTTAAGGTGGAGTTCCCTGTTGACGTTCATAGCGACTATGCTTCTTATGAGACTCAATTTGGTATTACAAGAAGACCTACTCACTATAATACCTCTTGGGACATTGCCAAGTTTGAGGTTTGTCATCACAAATTTGCTGACTACTCTGACTACTCTTATGGTGTTTCCATCATCAACGATTCCAAGTACGGGTTCTCCACTCATGGTAATTTGATGAGACTTTCCCTGCTGAGATCGCCAAAGGAGCCAGATGCTAACGCCGACATGGGTAAACATCACTTCAAGTACGCTTTATATCCACACGCTGGATCTCTGAATGCAAAGACTGTGGAGGTGGCATATAACTTCAACTTTGACGTTGTGTCGCCATACTTCACTCAAGCTGCTGACACCTCTTTCATGGACTTAATCACTATTACTGGTGACAAGAGTCTTGTTATGTCAAACTTGAAGAGAGCCGAGGATGACCACGACGTTTCGGTTGGTGATTTGCCTATTAAGGTGAACACCAAGGGTGGAAGATCGGTAATCGTGAGAGTGTACGAAGCCCTTGGTGGAAGAGCCAGAGGAAAACTGGTATCAAAGGGTAAGGAAGTCATCTCAGCTCATAGAGTCAACGCTTTAGAGGATGAACTTGAAGAATTGGTCTTCCAAGAGTCTGGCGAGGCAACAGAAATTCCTATCGCCCTGAGAGCCTTCGAGGTTGCTTCCTATAAGATCGTTTTCGCCTGAAAGACCATAAACATACTTCAGTTCTGAGTTGCTTACAAACTAGCTCTCTTTATATGTCAAAATAATATTATGTTAAGCTATAATCATGAAGCAGCCTTCTCCATCAGATCTTCCTGCTCCTCATCATCACCGTTGTAGCTCTCAGCCTTGGATTCAGAGTTAAACTCGTTAGTCATTCCCTCATGCTCAGGCCACTTCTCCTGGTTGTAAGCCTGTGCAATGTCCTCAGAGCTAGTGTTGTTAGCACTTAACTGGTTACCGGCCTGTTGCCACGCTGGGATTCCCTGAGGAGAGGAGGATAGGTTCTGCTGCCATGCTGGGATTTGAGTCTGAGTTGGAGCTGGAGCTGGAGCTGAAGATGACCCAGAAGCGCTGGTTACAGAGTTAGAGCTCAATTGTCTCTGCCAAGCCGGAATTGAGGAAGATGATGGCGGAGGAGTAGTAGTAGCTGGAGGCGACTGCTGTTGAGACTCTTGTTGCTTCTGCAATTGAGCCTTCTTCAAGATTTCCGAGGCAGAAGGAATCGAGGAAACAGCAGGAACCGGCGATGTCTTAGCACCATTTCCGTTCAGTTCAATGTTCAGTGAGTTCTTGCTCTTGATCAATGCTTGAAGAGATTGGAGCTCGTGCTGAATGTTGGCCACCTCAGAAGAGATAGAAGCCTGCTGCTTGTCAATAGCTCTCTCAAATGAGCCCTTCAAGTTATCAACTTCGAGCTTGAGCACCTTAATGTCCTCTTCCACTTTGGAGTTCTTCTCCTTGGTGGTTACAATTAGCTCTTCAACTGACTCGATGGTCTTACTGATCTCCTCGGCCTTCTTGAGCTCGTTCTCTTTCAGCTCCTTCTGGATCTCGCTCATCTCCTTCAAAGATGCCTCAATGCGGACAAATTCCTCATCAATGGCCTCTTTGTCAGCCTCAAGCTGCGATTTCGACTGTGGGATAATATTAGGTAAAACGTATCTCTTGGTAATCTCGTACAAAGCGTAGCCAACACCGACAGAGGCCGTGGCCATAATGAAGTAGTCCTTCCAGTCACGTTCTGGCACTGGAGGTGGAGCCGGGGCGTAATATTGCTGGTGGTACTGCTGAGGCTGTTGTGTAACGACTGAATCCGAATAGCTAGACGAGTCGCTAGTCGATGGGCTTGGAGTATATCCAGAGTCTTGTGATCTCTTTATCGCCTCATCAATTTCCGGCTTAGTAAGGCTCTTGCTCTCTAAAAATTCAATTTTCTTTTCCAGAGGAGCACTCGAAGTCTGTGGGTCCCTCAGGAATTCCACAGCTTTCTCGATGACGTCCTCACGTAAAGACATTTCGATATTCCTGATCCCTTGTGATAGTGTGCTCTGTTGATTTGGAGAGCGATAAACGCCCTAAATATTGTGGAGAGTCATCGAAACACCGCGAATCGAGCGTCTTCGCGGGCGCAGAACACCGGGACTTACCGAGGCACAACTTCGCTATCTCTCTCTGGTTTGTGGGGTGGGTAAAGTACAAATAATTTGATGTTCGACGACTTTTCGGCTAATGGACTCAAGCTGATATGATAGAAACTGCAATAAATGAAGCTTGTTGTCCACCAGAACGCTTAATAGTAGCTTATGTTAAGATTGGTTCGTTGTGGGACGACGCTTATAAGGTGAGTCGGACCGATTTCTCAATGTGACATCTAGTATACTAACAGCTCAGTTCGAAACAGCTTTAAGATTGCTGCCATTTCATTACCAAACCAAAATAATATCAAAAAGGTTCACTAGAGATGCACAGACTGCGCTCGCTAACCAGCTTCTACAGAGGTATATCTGTAGTATACTGACCGATGAAACCATTGAAACAATGAGTTTCACAACGAATCAGTACGGCAAGCCGCAATTGAAAAACCACCCAGATATTTCCTTCAGTATGAGTAATCAACAAGGATATACCTCGATAGTGGCGAGCTCGAAGGGGGTGGAACTTGGGATCGACCTAGCAAGCACGCAGGACGTGAAGGATGATGAGCAATACATTGAGCATTTCCAAGATATTTTCCATCCGAAAGAGCTTGAGCATTTGAAATCAATTGAGGATCCAAAAGTACGAAGTAACATATTCACTCATTTCTGGGCATTGAAAGAGAGTTATACTAAGAAGTTAGGCATTGGGTTGAATGGTGACCTTGCGTCCTATTGTTTTGGCAATGTCAGCGCACTTGAGTACCATCCTTTAGCGTGGGATACTAATATAAACCTCAGAGTGCACGATGATCCTGAAGATCTCACGATTTTCTCGAGAATGATAGACGCTGACATTGTTCTATCTGTGTGCGCCGAGGGTCGTATACACCTGGACCCTGTAATTATAGATGTTAACTTAGAAGATATGGTGGCATATCTTGAACGAAAGGATTAATAAAGGATACTATAGAGAAAGAAACAATAGTTTGTAGTCATTTGACTAGTCCTAGTCGGTGCTCATATATCTCATTCTAATGGCTAAAGTGACATCTGTCATCGCAGTAAGTGCAAATAAGCAAGCCCTATAATCCAAGTGACAGATGCAGAAGCGACTCTTCGCCTCCGTGCATTAGGTGCCATTTATAGAAGCAGAAGAGGGAAATGAGTGATTCTAAGCCATTGAGCCACCTAATTGGAGGCTTCGTTGGTGGTTTAGCATCTTCAGTAACGCTCCAGCCGTTTGACTTACTGAAAACACGGCTTCAGCAGCAACAGACGAATAAGTCCCTTATTAGCACTATTCGTTCGCTAAATAGCTACAAAGAGTTATGGAGGGGAACGCTACCGAGTGCTTTGAGAACGTCTATGGGCTCGGCCTTGTATTTGTCGTCACTTCATGTCTTCCGTTCTGTGCTGGCTCAAGCTCATACTTCATCTGCTTCTACTAAGGGAACATCTTCGGCATTACCAAAGCTTAGCATGATGGAGAACTTGGTGACCGGAGGCGTTACACGTGGTGCTGTTGGGTTTATCACCATGCCAATTACTGTTCTCAAAGTAAGGTTTGAAAGCACAATGTATCATTATGACTCCTTGTATGATGGAATTAGCTCCATTTGGCGGAATGAGGGTATGAAAGGGTTCTTCAGGGGCTTCGTTGCTACATGCGTCAGAGATGCACCATATGCCGGATTATATGTTCTATTCTATGAGCAAAGTAAACTCGTGGTTCCTAAATTGTTCCCAACCGAGTCCATTTCACAGCTCCTTGATGGCGAACTCAGTATGTCTCGTTCCGCACTCATCAACACTACTAGTGCATTTGCAGCAGCTTCCTTAGCAACTACCATCACAGGGCCTTTCGACACAGTGAAAACACGTATGCAATTACATCCTAAAGAATTCAAGAGTTTCCTCGGTGCATTTTCAAAGATTGTCAAAAATGAGGGAGTCATCCGCTTGTTCGATGGACTTTCTTTGAGACTGACGAGAAAGGCGTTCAGTGCTGGAATTGCCTGGGGAATCTACGAAGAAATTGTAAAGTTTGTGATGAAGCTATGAACAGTTTTGTCACACTGTATATATTGTAATATAGTCTATGAGAAATGCAGTGTTTGTAGAAAATCAACAGATTTCTGGGGCAAAACTAGACTCGACTCGAGAGGAATTAAAGAGTCATTTCCTACCAAACTCAAAGCACACAGTGCTAAAAATGAATGGTATGGGTCAGAGTCGTCTTCCTCAGTTTTTCCGAAGCCTCCAGTCACTTGATTTTGTGTCATATTCAAAAGATAAGAGGACATCTGCTGGAAATCTATGAGATTAACACTTCCAAGTATAGCAAGAGAAGCAGTTACCCAGAAACAGTAACAAGTGTCAGCAAATTTGTTATCTCTTCCATTGAAACCACCCTGATCGTTCAAATCACAGAATTCATACTCTAAGAGGCCCTGATTATGCTCGTTGTACGATATTTGTCTCTCCGTGAGCCATCTGATCGTGCTCGTCCACTCTGCGACATCAAGTCGATCAATTAACTTCAGAGCAGCAAGGCCACAGAAAGTATAACCAGCATGACTCTCAAAAGTACCCAGTCCACCGTCATATACAACTTGTGACTTCACATAGCGTTCTACTCCATCAATGTCTATGTCGTGGGGCCCGTTGTATGACAACATCTTTTTTATAGATACTGCCATGTAACACTGTCGTAGATCACCATCTCCGAAAGGTTGACCATTGATATCCACTACCGAACGGAAGGATCCGTCCGGCATTTGGCATTGTTGAATGTTTCTCATGATCTTTTCACTGTCGAGTTTCTTGCTATAATCTTCACCGAGCATTAAAAGACAACATAGTGCAGAGTATGTGTTGGCGATGGTTGCAGGATCGTATTGCGGGCTGACTGAGTCGTCTGGTAATGTATGTGTGTTGGAGCCTCTAAATCCCGTGTCATTGCTCAAAAGGTGCGAGTAGATGAAGTCAATGTAATCTGTCCTTTCTTCCTCAGTGAACTCGTGACCAAGGAAAGAGAGACCTCCTAGAGAGCAGTACACGAGTACCAACTTATTAGAGTCTTCTTTTTGCACTCGAGGGGGGAGAAGGCCCAGAGTTAGATTAAAGTACTTTTCGTGGCGTTTGACATTCAATTCAGACGACATTATCTCACCTCCTGGTTCAGTAACATATGATATTTGATATACAGATGTGCATCTTGTCTTGATCAACTTTCCGAAAAGGGCACTAACCACGACCGAAGACGGTGATATGCTGGCGGAAGCGAATTGTGAAGTCTGATGATGGCAAAGCGGGAGGAACTACATCAGGCCATCGTAACATGAATAGAAGATGTCATTTGGTGTCTTCTGCTATCAATCCGAACAGAATGCGGCCATATACGTTTTATATATTGAGAGCTGCCAAATCGGGCTGCCCGATCACTTATGACAGACGCATGTTACTATGCCAGTATCAACTATTGCGAGTGCACTTAAAAAAGAATTCTTGCAAAAGCCACCACTAAATTGTACCCATATTAATAAATTTAAACATTATACATCACAATTAATCCATGACCTGATCCATTGAACTCAAGAAGTCCTGGTCATCAAGAGATCCTGGAAGCCCAAAGTTGGCATCATCCATCATATTATCCAAGTCAGCTGTGTTGAATTGGTCAAACCCTGTCATCTGGTCAGCGCCGCTCATACCATAGTTGGCGTTACCCATGACTATACCGTCTTGTTGTTCGGAATGTTGATGTTGTTGATGCTGTTGTGCCTGTGCTTGTTGCTCTTCCTGTTCTTTCTGCAATTTCGCCTTTTTGAGGTCATCCCAGTAGTTAGGTGGTGCTTCTGAGGTGTCATTTCGTAGAGATTTAATCTGCTTTATAGCATACTTCTCCATTGTAATCTTCTTATTCGTTCTTTCCGAGAATTTGGCAGTGATAGCATCAACGTCCACAGTCGTAGTGAAATCAAATGACTTGGCCACTTCCGCTATGGCTTTCTTCAATTCGATGTTGTCGCCGAGCTTTTGATTAACAATATCAGTGGTAGACTCAGTTACCTCTTTTACCTCTTTCTCGAGCTGCTCAAGCTTCTGCTTCATGAGAGCCATGTTGCCAAAGTATAGCTCTTCTGTCAGTTCACCCACATCTGTTTTCTCTGTTTCTGTTGGTGTGAAAGGCTTAGGTTTCACAATGCTATCAAGTCTGACCCATTTGTCGGTCAAATTTTCTATCAATTCCTGATTTAATACAAATCTTTGCGTAGCCGCTGAACGGAAGGACATTATATCAGCTTCGTCGTGCATTCCACCAATTTCATCACCCTGAGGAGGGTGGGCATGATGCTGCTGCTGTTGTTGCACCCTCTGCCTTCTTTTTGCCGTCTGCGGTTTGACCATTTTTGTTAAATTATCGAGACTTTATGATTAATCTCTTGATGTTTATGCCCAGTTACCACTCTTAAAGGGAAGCCAACTCCGTTACTCCAGTTGTCAACACAGACAATCGCGAAACATACGGTTCTGAGTTAATCCGGGAGTTTCCCAATTGGGTAGTAAAAATCGAAAACCGTTGTGGCGGAAACGCGGATATCCCCCAGTTCTAAACCCTATACCCTAAACTTGGCGTGTGTTTACGCTGTGTTCCCATACCGACCAGGGTTTTAGCACTCTGCGCCAATTGTCGTATCTTTTGCTAATCTTTTTCACCTAATAGCACTCCCGAAACACCGAACAATCGAATCAAAGCTCTTTAAGGTGCCGCGTTCCTGAACCAGAGATTGAGATGAGCATCAACCCCAGTTCAGGCCAAGCGCCTTATCCAATGATGGAGCGCCCTTCACGATTTGTAAACACGAACGGTGCACCACTGAGACCAGTTGTTTCATCTCAGTCAAATGGAAGTATCACCCCTCAAACACAGAGACCTTACCCAACGGTCCCGTTCCCATCCTATATGAATTCACATGCCAACGCCTCAACTGATAGCATCACCACCAGATTGCAGAATGTTCAAGTGAGTGATCGTCCAGCTAACACCAGCGTCGGTTCGAACCCTGAAGCAATGACTAGTTCGCTTTCGTTTCAAAGCTCTCTGGAAGAGCGACAGCAACAGCAGGGCAGATCTGGCTCGCTTCAATCCATGCCATCAATTCAGCACACTCTCAGCCCGTTGGATCAACGTCATAAAGAGTTCATGAAGTGTCGAGACCTTGCCCAAAGAGACCCATCTTTCAATCCAGTCGTTCAATTAGCTTATGTGAAGTGCCTTTTTGAAGTCTGCTGTGATGACAGCTTTCTTCTCAGATACGACATGAATGGTGTGGAATGGGACCATATGCTGACCTCATCGGAAGTGAAGAGGAGCCAACACGGTTTTGTGAAGCTAGCCGTTAAGCAACTGAAAAAGTTGGCCAATGATTTCAAGGACCCAGAGTCACAGTTCATTCTGGGTTCTCTCTACTTTCAGTCGCCCACTATCAAAGTGCCAAAAAGAGATCTCCTGGATAAGAACTACGAAAAGGCCAAGGATTTATATGCAAAGGCAGGCGCCAAGGGGCATGGGCTAGCACTTTATCGATTAGCCGTATCTTATGAAATGGGTGTTGGAACAGCACCTAGCGACCAAAAAGCTCTGGAATGTTTTGAGAGCTCCGCTAAGCAGGGTTGTGTCCCAGCGATGTTCCGTTTAGGTATGGTATTTTCCAGAGGTGCACTTGGAGCCATAAGGTCAGCACAACGCTCACTCTACTGGCTTCAAGAGGCTGCCAAACATCCATCCAAAGAGAATCCACATGCATTGTTTGAACTTGCCAAGGTTCATGAACGCGATCTTGACCTTGCTCCGGGTGATCACTCATATCTCCAAGAGTTGGATCGCCTAGGGTGCAGGTATGATGAAGTCAAGGCTTTATTCTACTATAAGGAAGCAGCACGTTTTACTTACCCACCTGCCCAGTTCAAACTTGGATGGTGCTATGAGTATGGTAAGATCCAGTGTCCAATCGACCCTAAGAAGTCCATCGGATGGTACTCCAGAGCTGCTAAACAGGGCCACTCTTCAGCTGAAATGGCCCTCAGTGGTTGGTATTTGACAGGTGCTAAGGGTATATTGGCCCCAAATGACCGTGAAGCGTTCCTCTGGGCTTCTAAAGCTGCTCAAAACGGCTTCACCAAAGCAGAATATGCCCTTGGCTACTTCTACGAGACAGGTCTCGGTTGTGACGCTGACATTGAGATGGCCAAGAAGTTTTATACAAGAGCTGCCTCCCAAGGACACGAGAAAAGTATACAAAGATTGAGGCAAATGAGAGAACTGCGCTAGCTCTCGCTCTTTCGATTTATTATGTGAAAGGATGATATCCACGACCTTATGTTTGTTTTTTGTTTGTTTTGTTGTTGATTGTACGTTCTACTGTCGACTGTGCTATATTGAGTTATTCAAGCCTGTTTTATAGACTAAATTTGATGTCTAGTTGTTTCCGCAAACCACACATCCGCTAGTACTATTGCTCACCGTTGGTGTTATCACATTGTTCTGACCCACTGAGACCCCAATACTGGAACTGCTCGAGGCGGTGCGTTTTGTCGATCAATTGAGGATGTTTACTAATCATACCAGTCGTGTCCCCGATTCCTACCATGTTTTCGTCAATTTGGTGAGATCAAACCCGCTAACTCCTGGGGACTGATATCACTTGCATTGCGCATCTGAAGCTGCTCCAATTGGATGAGTTAGTGTGGTGTAAGGCCCCTTGCCACCTACTCTTGAAATACTTCACACACTTGACAAGTATTGAGAAGTGGATTGTATCTGACTAAATAAGGCGATTTGACCCGATTAAACTTTCAAACTATCAACTACTTTGCCAAGTCCTGTCAACATGCGTCACTGCAAACGAAGTGGGCTTGGTGCATATCCGAATGGGAGAACTCCTACTATTCAAGAAGTTTGAAGAGCTAATGAAGAGATACCAAAACCAAGACGGGTTTTCAGTAATCAAGAGACATCTGGATCAATATTTGACATATAAGATCCTTTTTCCGCAAATAAATTAGCTGCTATCTTTCATTCATTGGTATAGAACATCTGCCTTGGACGCGCAAGCCTCGGAAATAGTGGAGCTAGCATGAACTGGTCTCTTATTACGATTTTTGCCACCTCTAGCGATAGCCAATAGAAATCCAAGCCCTTAACTCCAGGAAAACACTTGTAGATTCTGCCTTTGGTAATCGATTTAACGGAATCAAATCTCGGAGCTCGGCCGAAGAGCCGTCAATTCACCTTGCCTTTGCGGAAGCAAGTCTTTCTATAACAAGGATATATAAGCACACAGTTCTGCCTGGCTTACAGAGCCTGGAAACTGTGTAGATTCAGTAATAAACTAAGGTTTCGTAATATGGAAGTACTCTACAAAATCCATAACAAGCTCCAGGGCATTGTTCCTGTAGAGAAGCGCTCCAAGGCTTTCTCTTTCGTCTTAGTTCTTCTAGGAATGTCCATTGACAACTTGAATGTCACCGGTTCTCTGACATCGTACTACTCCATTTATGAGCACTTTGATGCATCCACATCAACTGTCTCGTGGACGTTGAGTGGCTACTCTCTTACGTTGGGAGCCTTCATCATGCTGGCAGGTAAGATCACAGATATGCTTGGTGCGCATAAAGTCTTCACACTGGCTGTTTCTCTAATGTCAATTTTTGCCTTGATATCTGCTTTGATTAACAACTCAATTGTTGCTCTCATTGTAATCAGAGCACTTCAGGGTATCTGTGCCTCTTTCCTTGTGCCGTCTGCATTTGCGGTTGCTGGTGCTTATTTCAAAGGGAAGCAGTTCATGTACGCTTTGATTGGACTGATCCTTGCGCTCACTGGAACTTTCGGGCTCGGTTTAGTTCTCGGAGGTGTTTTCTCTGTCACTAATATTGGCTACAAAGGCTTGTACTACCTGACATTTGCTATGGCTGCCTCAGTCTCCATTTTGCTGTACTTATTTATGGTCCCAATTGAGCCTACCGAGGAACACAAGAAAATGAAGATTAGAAATCTGGATTTCGTTGGCTCCACTATGTTTGTTATTGGTATCCTTTTGATAATCCTGGCCTTTACAGAGAGCAGTCAGTCTTGGAATCGCCCATCAGTGTATGTTCCTCTACCTGTCGGATTGGTTGTGCTGATCTGCGCTTTTGGCTTTGAGCTTTGGTACATTCAAAGATTCAAAGATCGAGTTGACGCCAAACTGAAGGCTGACCAAGAATCTGGAGTGGATGTTAATACATTCCTCAAAGAAGATGAGTCAACACAGACTTATCCTGCTGAAATGTCTGACTGGAGATACAATTTGCAAGTTCTCTTCCCACGTGAGTCCCTCAAGGTTCCCAACTTCATGATCTTTTTGACAGCCACCCCTATTCTTTATCTATCTTTGATGGCCCTGATGACCACCGAAATTGATTACTGGCTTTATGTGGAGCACGATACTCCACTAATTGCTGGCTTGAAGATGTTCCCAACCTCAATCGCTTTCTTTATCGGTTCGGTCACCAACAGAGAAGACCTAATTTACAAAATCTCAATGAAGTGGATTTTGATATTGTCGCAGACTTGCACCATTCCTATGGTCGTCTGGATCTCACGCCACCAGTTTTGGAACTCGAAGAGTTATTGGATCTACGAGTTTGTTCCAATCTTCCTGTACGGATGGTTGGTGTCTATTTACTTCGGAGTCTACATCAATGCTGTGCTCAGAAGAACGCCAGTGCATCTACAGGGTGTTGTCTCTGGCCTTCTTCAAACTTCTGGTCAGGTCGCCATCTGCTTAGGTACAGCTATCTCTGCCTCAATCTTGGGTGACCTTTCTTCAGTCTACACCTACTCTGATAAGATGGCTGCAAAGGACAGAATGGGCCACGTTTTCTACCTGACCTATGCCGGAATCGGCATTTCAGTGCTCATGCTGTTACTTCTGGAGGATAGAAAGAGTGTTGAAGACGAACCAGAAGAGGCCGGTGCAACAGCAGAAGTTGCCGGCGAGGAGGCCAGCTATCAGTCTACAAACGAATGAGCTTTGGGCAGATGGTTAGTTGAAGATGTACATACTTAGTTTGAATTGAATGCCTACTAATAGACCGAACATAGGTAATGGACTGGGCTCCCTAATTAGAGCTTAGGATAAGTTTGAACCAAACATCACACAACTGATGAGCGAGAGCTTTTAGCGGTGCCTCTACTTGTTTTTAATATTGTAGGGCAACCATCCCAAGTCACCATCATCTCCGAGATGCTTGTGTCGAGTATTGTAGCTGAACAATTGGATGGCATCTCACCAGCTTCCCCGAGAGCTCCCGAGTTCCCGAGTTTGCTGTTACAACGTTTGAAGCTGAATACTAAGAGGACGTCTCAACAGCTACGCCCCGACAGCTCCCGAGCTCCCGAGTTGCCTTTTAGGTTCCTCTTCGGATGTCTACTGCTTGTTCTATATCGGCATCTCGGGTTTGGGAAGAATTGTTACGAACCTAAACTGCTAGGTGAGCGCAAACCGCTCTTTGTGCCTGGCTTTTACTTGATTCGATGTTACATTCCATGCACAACTGTTGTTGGAAAGGGGCATTTAGCATTTGGAACTATCCACCAAAATTGAGCTGATCAAGAAACTACGATAATATCTAAACTAGCCAGGGTATGGATGTACTGTTCTGACGGGTTGAATGATTTACTACCAGATGCACTTCAAAGACTAGAGTCTTTCCATCTTTTTACTAATCACCCCGCATTTTCCGAGCTGTCAGAGAGAACTTTCCAGAACCCTAGCAATCATTGTCTCCAATTATGTCAATTAATACAGTTTACTTGTAAAATAATACATCTAAGCGACCATCGGTTCCTCATATTGAAAGCCCACCATATTATCCTGTCACCGCGGCGCTACTCGGCGATGACAAAGGGATCTCGGCGAATCCCCGAAGCTGCGCACTCGTAAACGATAGCATCATGGCTAATTCACTTAACATTGTTCATCGATCACTCACTAATACAACCACATTATGGTGATGTTAGAGTTTTATATACTCAGGAATAACGTATCAGATTCCAGAGTTATTATAGGTCAAACATCTGTTAACCCTATAAGATATGTTAGTTGCAAGCCTCGGAATTAGTGGCGCTAAGAATGGATGGACCCTGATTTAAAAATATGCCATTCTTCTGCAGATCAGCCCAACATGCAAGCACAAGCCCTTATTTTCCTAGCATTACTCAGCTCTGAAAATGGTGCCCATCAAAGGTTGATCGTTTCGGGGCTAAGGGCTTCGGCCGAGTACCGACTCAAGCGTTATGCTTATGGCTTTTGACGCCAACGTATTACAAACCACTGGGAGCGTATATAAGTAGACCATGGTACCCACTCTTATTAGACATGGCCCTTCTGTTTCGTGTTCATAGAGAACAACAACTATGGAAGCATTATACAAAGTCCACAACAAGCTGCAGAACATCGTTCCAGTTGAGAAGCGCTCCAAAGTCTTCTCCTTCCTCTTAGTCCTTTTTGGTACATCCATCGACAATTTGAACGTTACAGGCTCCTTAACATCTTACTATTCTATTTATGAACACTTCAATGCCTCTACATCGACAGTTTCTTGGACATTGAGTGGTTATTCCCTCACATTGGGTGCGTTCATTATGCTCGCTGGTAAAGTCACCGATATGCTCGGAGCCCACCGAGTCTTCACACTGGCCGTTTCGTTGATGTCGGTGTTTGCCCTTATATCTGCTCTCATCAATGACTCAATCGTTGCTTTGATTGTTATTAGGGCTCTACAGGGTATTTGCGCCTCTTTCTTGGTGCCATCCGCCTTCGCTGTCGCTGGTGCTTACTTCACGGGCAAGCAGTTTATGTATGCCTTGATCGGTCTTATTTTAGCACTTACTGGTACATTCGGTATGGGTTTGGTTCTTGGAGGAGTTTTCTCCGTTACAAACATTGGCTACAAGGGTCTCTACTACTTGACTTTTGCCATGGCCGCAAGTGTTTCAATCCTCCTGTACTTCTTCATGGTCCCAATTGAGCCTACAGAGGAGCACAAGAAGATGAAGTTCAAAAATTTGGACTTCTACGGCTCTGTCATGTTCGTCGTTGGTATCCTGCTAATTATTTTGGCTTTCACTGAGAGTGGCCAATCTTGGAATCGTCCATCTGTATACGTTCCTCTTCCGATCGGACTTGCTGTCTTGGTCTGTGCATTTGGATTCGAGCTTTGGTATATCCAAAGATTCAAAGACAATGTTGACGCTAAATTGAAGTCTGATCAGGAATCGGGACTTGATGTCAGCACTTTGAAGAAAGAAGATGACAGTACTGTCACTTACCCTGCTGAGATGTCAGACTGGAGATACAACTTACAGGTTCTTTTCCCACGTGAGTCGCTCAAAGTACCAAACTTCTTGATCTTTTTGACTGCGACTCCTATCCTTTATCTCTCGATGATGGCTTTGATGACCACTGAAATTGACTATTGGCTATATGTCGAGCACGACACTCCATTGATCGCTGGTCTCAAGATGTTCCCAATTTCTGTTGCTTTCTTTATTGGTTCCGTTACCAACAGAGAGGACCTTATCTACAAGATCTCGATGAAATGGGTTTTGATTCTGTCTCAGCTCTGTACAATTCCAATGGCTGTCTGGATCTCTCGTCACCAGTTCTGGAACTCCAAGAGTTACTGGGTTTATGAATTTGTTCCAATTTTCTTGTACGGATGGTTGGTTTCCATCTACTTGGGTGTCTACATCAACGCTGTTCTCAGAAGAACGCCGGTTCACTTGCAAGGTGTTGTTGCAGGATTATTGCAGACAGCTGCTCAGTTAGCCATCTGTTTGGGAACTGCAATCGCTGCCTCCATTTTGGGTGAGCTTACCCCAGTTTATACTTATGAGGACAAGATGGCTATGAAAGACAGAATGGGTCACGTGTTCTACTTGACTTACGCTGGAATGGCTGTCTCTTTGATCTTGTTGTTGTTCCTTCAAGACAGAAAGAGTGTTGAGGATGAACCAGAACAAGAAGAAGTCATTGAAGCTGTTAAAGAGGAAGCTGCTTCTGCCGAGATCAGTTCTGAATCCACAAACTAATGATACCGATACGACTATTTCATCAATGATACATACATAATACATTTACTATTCTGTAGCTCCTGTCACTCCGGACCAAAGTCCACAAGACCTCCTCTATTAGAGTGTCTAGAGAAGTAGTCAAAGTCGATTGAAACGGCATTGGCCAAAAGGATGGCTCTTTGGTCCAGAGTCAAGGGGCCTCCGACCTCAGGATATTGCATACCGGCAAATGAGGCTGGGTCCATGCGAACGATGTAGACACCAGTATCTGTGAACATTTCTCTACCTAACCCGACCCAGTTTCTATCAACAGCAGCAATCACTACACCATTCTCATCTCTCACAGGGAAATCAAAACTGAGGAAAGGAGCGTCAATAGCGCCGAATTGGTCGAACTCCTCCGAGGTTTGGGCCTTGAACAGATTGTATCTTCGTCTCCATGGATGCCAACTCTGAACACTTTCGCCGATGATACCATCATCTCCGTTACGGAAACCGGGAAGTATCGTTTTGATGTGAGAGTTGATGAAACTGAAAGGTCTACGAATGGTGAGCAAATGCTCACCGTCGTTGTCAAAGACATCCACCAAGAAAGGTCTGTGGAGTCTGTAGACTTGTCTCATCATCACTTTGAAGAATCCCAATTCTCGCTCATGCATGAACCCCAGTCTGTTACCTAGTGCATCCATAATCACGTACTTATTTGCCTGCTCGAAGCCCAGGAACAGATTAACGAACTCCATTTGACGCTCAATCACTAAGGTTGGCTCTTTCAAGATCTTATAAATGCCATCGGATGAAGAGATGATTCCGCCCGAATTTGAGGGTGGTGCAATCGAATCGGATGTGTATGTGAAATTGGACTGTGGTTCAGGGTCGAAATAGTCCGAGCCCCTCTTATTATCGAATGCTTGTCTGGTGCGCTGAGGTTGTTGTCTGGAGTATCTTGGTAGTGGTGAGTAAAATCTCGCCTGGGAGGCTGGTCTTACAAGCTGTTTTGTAGCAATAGGCGTATTCAAGCCTCTAACTGCTGACCGAAGCATTGTATAAGTCAATTGTTGTGCAATAAGAAGGCCTACGGAAACAATATTAAGTAAAATGAGAGTGGCAAAACAATGTGACATATGTGATAAGTCTATGCAATTCCGAGGGTCCGTCTGCCAATTTCTCACGGGCGCAGAATCTGTTGATTCTCCAGTTCTCGAGGAACTTTTAAATTTTTCACTTTTTGGTAGTAAATACAGATTTAATATTTAGGTAATTAAACCTGCCAAGATGTCGTTCATTTGCAAAAGACTGATACATACAGTTCCTCGTCTCTCAACAGAGGCTTTGACTGGTCTTTATACGACACAAGGATTCCAGACTGCCTGGACAGAGTACCAATCACACTTGACCACACGTCTTACACAATTAACCTCTGGTACAGCAGATGAGACCCGTTATCCTTTCCAAATTGCGCAAATTCACGCTAAGGACCAGACTAAGCAAAAAGTCTTCAACATCGCTTCCCAGGCTCACAACAACCATTTCTTCTTTCAACAGCTGAAGAGCCCAGAGGGTAACACATCAAGACCATCAAGACAGTTGGAAGAGAGAATCAACGAGAGATTCGGATCGTTGGACGGCCTTAAAAAAGAATTCATTGAGCAAAGTAATAAGATCGTTGGCCAGGGATGGCTCTTCCTTGTCGAGGATGCTAGTAAGCAATTGGACATCCTGGCCTTGAACAACAGTGGTACTCCATATCACTTTTCGGGTAACCTGGCTCTGGACCTCAATGGACCAATCGGTGAAGAGGATTTCAACGAGCTCGATTCCATGAAGAAGGACCTCGCTGAGGGTGTGAAGGACTATACTCTGCCGTTGCTCAGTGTGAGTCTTTGGGACCAGTCGTACCTTGTCGATTATGGTGTGAAGGGTAGAGAAGAGTTCGTCTCCAAGGTGTTGGACTCTATCAATTGGGATGTTGTTAATGGCAGAGTCTTCAAGTTGTGAATAGTTCTTGTATATATAATAAGCTATGACATTACGATACTGACAAGTAGGTACTCACTGTATCTTAACACCGGCAATTTGCCCTTCCTCGTCCTTCAGCAAGTGCGCTCTTCCTCTCTTCACTAAAACCTGGAGAGCCATCTCAAGCACCTTTTGATGAATACCATGGAACTCTTGGCGTATACTCAAATCACCATGTGCAATTTCATAGAGAGTCAAAACGCTTCCACTTTGGCCTGTTGCCTCAGTCCATTCCAATATCTTCGCAGCCCAGTCGTCAGGTCTGTTCCATAGCACAAAGATTTGTGATGTGTCCTTCGGATTCAAGTACGATGCACTGCCCTGTAATACCATCTCTTGAAACACAAGATTTACCACTGACACGTCCAGTTGGCGGTCAATCCGTGTATTGCGAAACAACTCTGTAGCTGTGTGCTCGCTCTCGTCATCCTCGCCTTCTGTAAGCTCAATATCACCTTTAGATAAAGCCACTCCATGGCTATTCAAAATCCACACTCGATGGTGTCTGCAATACGACAGCACAAGCGAGATCCACTGGCTCCTCTGCGCAGCCCATGTTTGCTCGTTTGGTTGTTGTGTATAAAAAGGTGGGAAGTTGTAGATTTTGGGAAATTCGAAGCTCATTTCTCGATTTTTAAGTGATTCATATAAAGCTCCTCGTGGCGCTTCATGAAGGGAGGGTTTGGGTTCAAAAAGCTACCGCGATAAGTTTGTTTACCTTTTTCGCTATATGGCACCAATATTCAAGTATTACTTCTTAAATTTCGAAAAGGCTCTAAAGCTAACCAACATGGAGCACAGAGAATTGAGAAAAGCAATGGCCCAGATGGTTAGGATGGTCCCCGCTGTCGCAGATTACAAGAGGTTTGAAACACCCATAGTGCAACTCTCGGAGAACGATGGAGACGCGTCACATCCAGATCTAAGCCTGGAGTACGAATATTCAAAGACTTACAGAGACCTGGTAGACGTTGTGGACCAATTGATGACTGTGGAGAACTCAAGAATTGACCAGGATTATGAATCGAAGGTCGACAAGCTGCTTTTGGTGCACGACTACGTGGGAGACGGCGACGCGATGAGCGATGAGAACAAGAAGGAGTACTTAAGGCAGATGCAGCATGTAAGGAAGCTTGTGATTGAAAGGTGAGTTGGTGCAATTTTTGACCCCTTGAGGTACAGAGCATCCCATTCGGATATTGATACTAACTACTTCAGTGGAATATCAACGCTACCGACGCTGAGAGCCATCCATCATGTTGAAGGACTATCAACGAAAGAAAAGCAAGTAACTGGCGAATTGTATCAATAAGAGCATATCCTAACAATACACAGGCTTCTAGGAGAGAGTATCGCCAGGAGAGATGAAATCTCGCTGGATATCATAAAACTGCAAAGCAGGGTCTCCCAGAAGGAAGATGAGCTATCAAGAGTTTCGAAAGAAGTAGAATCGCTACTTTCTAAGGCACAGGAACTGACCAAGTCTATAATAGAGAACAATGATGTGGACTACAAAGAACAGCAGGAGTCTGAAAGGTTTAAAGAGCTACAGAGAGAATACGAAAAGTACCATGAAAGATCCCAGAGGTACGCCGAAGAAATTGAAGCCATTATTGTGGAGCAGGGCCTAAATTGGGCGAAGAACGACGAACTACTGGAAATGATCGAACTCTGTGGAAGTATATATGCTGACACTTGAACTAATAGTAACATGAAGGGTCCATATATTAGAGAGCCAAGATTACTCTAAGTAGGGTAACCCCATCAAAACTCATCGCTTAGCTAATCACTGACTCAGCCGCAGCGCGCTATAAAAAAATTTTGACGCCAAATTGAACTCTTTCACGGCACATAACAAGGAAGAAGAAACCCCCCGTTGCGTTTGACACTCACTTGGGCCCTAGTTCTGTTGCTCTTCACGTGTTGTTTCATTTGCTCGAGGCGTCGTTAGGTTCTCCATCCACTTTACTCAAATTTATTCTTTAAGATGAAATACGTTGTTGTCTCTGGTGGTACGTATCAGTCATAACGTTATGCTTTAACGCGTTTATTTGTTGACAACAGCTTACTAACAGCTCAAAAAAAGGTGTCATTTCCGGTATCGGTAAGGGTGTGTTGGCCTCCTCCACAGGTCTCCTCCTCAAGACCCTCGGTCTTAGAGTTACCTCCATCAAGATTGACCCTTACATGAACATCGACGCTGGTACCATGTCTCCATTGGAGCACGGTGAAGTCTTCGTTCTCAACGACGGTGGTGAGTCCGACTTGGACCTTGGTAACTACGAGCGTTACCTCAACATCACTTTGACAAAGGACCACAACATCACCACTGGTAAGATCTACTCTCACGTCATTGAGAGAGAAAGAAAGGGTGACTACTTGGGTAAGACTGTTCAGGTTGTTCCGCACGTGACCAACGCTATCCAGGACTGGATTGAGAGAGTCGCCAGGGTCCCAGTTGACGAATCCGGTTTGGAGCCAGAGGTTTGTATCATCGAGCTTGGTGGTACCGTTGGTGACATTGAGTCTGCTCCATTCGTCGAGGCCCTTAGACAGTTCCAGTTCAGAGTTGGTCACGAGAACTTCGCTTTGGCTCACGTTTCTCTTGTTCCTGTTATCCACGGTGAGCAGAAGACCAAGCCAACTCAGGCTGCTATCAAGGACCTCAGATCTCTTGGTTTGACCCCTGATATCATCGCTTGTCGTTGCTCTGACAAGCTGGAGAGACCAACCATCGAGAAGATCTCCATGTTCTGTCACGTTGGCCCTAACCAGGTTTTGGCTATCCACGACTTGAACTCCACC
Organism: Petasospora stauntonica; assembly: GCA_030558335.1. Classification (NCBI taxonomy): domain Eukaryota; kingdom Fungi; phylum Ascomycota; class Saccharomycetes; order Phaffomycetales; family Wickerhamomycetaceae; genus Petasospora; species Petasospora stauntonica. The sequence goes on from JAJMSG010000005.1 coordinate 1,033,878, forward strand.
TACCACGTTCCATTGCTTTTGTTGGAACAGAAACTTCACAAGTTCTTGACCGACAGACTCAAATTGGACGCCATCACCGTTGCCCCAGAGGCCAAGGCCAAGGGTGCCGACTTGCTCAACAGATGGAAGGCCCTCACAACCTCCTACGACAGATCCTTTGAGACTGTTAAGATTGCCCTGGTTGGTAAGTACACTCATCTCCAGGACTCGTACATTTCCGTCATCAAGGCCCTCGAGCACTCTGCCATGAGAGTCCACCGTCGTTTGGAGATCATCTGGGTCGAGGCTTCCGACTTGGAGCCAGAGTCCTCTGACTCCGACAAGATGAAGTTCCACAAGGCTTGGCACAACATGTGCACCGCTGATGGTATCTTGGTGCCAGGTGGTTTCGGTGCCCGTGGTACCGAGGGTATGATGTCTGCTGCCAAGTGGGCCAGAGAGAACAGCATTCCATACCTCGGTGTTTGTCTTGGTTTCCAGGTCGCTACCATCGAGTTCGTCAGAAGCGTTGTTGGAATCTCCCACACCAACTCTGCTGAGTTTGTTCCAGAGCTTTCTGATGAGGAGGCCACTGTTGTCTACATGCCTGAGATCGACAAGGAGAAGCTTGGTGGTACCATGAGATTGGGTCTTCGCCCAACTGTCTTCCAGACTGACAAGTCTGCTTTGAAGAAGCTCTACGGTAACAAGGATGAGATTTTGGAGAGACACCGTCACAGATACGAAATCAACCCAAAGCTCATTGACACTATTGAGTCCAAGGGCCTCAAGTTCGTTGGTAAGGACGAGACTGGTGAAAGAATGGAGATTTTCGAGTTGGAAGGTCACCCATTCTTTGTCGGTACCCAGTACCACCCAGAGTACTTGTCCAAGGTTCTTGAGCCTTCTCAGCCATTCCTTGGTCTCGTTGCTGCTGCTTCTGGCGTCTTGGACCAGGTCCTGTCTGGTGAGATCGCTCCAATTAAAGGTGGTGACTTCTAAGCACTTCTGTGCTTACACCTACTGGTGATTATTATGATGATGATGATAGAGCTAACTAATATCACACTAAACATCTCTATTGGTTTTAATGATTCTCTGTTTTAATAGATTTAAAGTATACTTATTAACTTGCATATACACCTTTGCATGCCTCTTTCGAATTGACTTGTAGATTATCCTGGCCTCTACGCTCTAAATTTTCCTTAGCGTGCCATAAAATCATTGAATACATAAGCTAAACAGAAGATTCATTATCAGTGGGATATAGCATGCTCATGGGGTCCAATTGCATCAGTTTCTGGCGCTCCCATCATTGGTTGCTTGTGGACATGGTTCCCGGCATTATGTTCGTTCTCACTTGTCAATGTGGAGTTGCTGGAATGGATATCCTTCATGGAGCTCTGAGTGCTTCTTGTCTGGATACTCTCATTCTCCTCGTCAATCACAGGTGCATCACTCAGTGTGGCCAAGATAGGTTGGGTGGCCACAGTGGAACTTCTACGGGAGTCTGCCAAGGATGGCCTCTTGGAGAAAGTATCGAACGATGGGTGTCTAGCAGATACACCAGAGTTGAGAGCAGAAGATGGCTCAAAAATGGATGTTCTGCTAAAGCTTGGGATTTCTGATTGGTACAACGCTGTAATATCGACAGAAGCGCTTTCTCGTCTGGCCAAGGACTCTCTGCTCTCCCATCTTGAGGCAGGTCCACCGAAGAATGGATTTTCAGAGCTCATAGAGTTTGTGTGAAGGAGTGGTTCCATGTCTCTCATACCAGCATCAAATTCCACTGCTTGAGAAGGAGACAGTGACGAGGCGGAGCTGAATCTTGATATTGCCTCAGCTGCCCCATCGTCATCGATGTCGCTCTCTTGCTCTCCGCTCAAAGCCGAGTCAATGTGATGCGTGTGATTAGTTGGGCTCAGTGTGCGCTCACTGCGGTTCAGATCCAATGACACCCGAGGAGAGGCATGGGTCGATCTTTCCCTCGCTCTTGCTCTTTGTCTTTCAGGGCTTGTAGCTCTCATAACTCCTTCTGGCATGATCGGAGAGGTTCCACTGAACTCGAAGTCATCAGCCAAATCACCTGGATCGCCCGTCATACTTTCGGGAGATTGGGATGACCTTGTCAAAGTGATATCAGGGGCCATAGGAACGCCCTTCAGGGTCTTTGCACCAGCTTCTTTCTTCATCAAGTCCTCGTAGTTCGGCGGATTCAACGGTGGAGAACCTGCGTCCATTATAGCATCAATTCCAACACTGTGGGAGGAAGATCCATGCTGTAGTCTCGGTAGAACTAGTGGTGAGGATATGTGATCTTCAAATGGTGGAGGCGGAGCCGAGACATCTTCCAGAATGAATGGTTGTGGTGACAACTGTGGCGACAATGGAACCGCTTGAGGAGACGTCAACTCGATATCCAAGTTGTCAGGCTTGTAGATGTTAGCAGACAAAGTTGATTCAAAGTTGGGCAATGAGTGAGTAAGTGTTGATGTCGAGCTAGAACGGCCACGGCCACGACCAGAATCACGACCCAAGGCCAAATACAAACTCTGGTGGGGTGTGTGGTCAAACGCCTCGACCTCTGGTGATAGCGGCGGAGAGTTGATCACATCCATCGGGAAATAGACATTGGACTCGTGTGTTTGTTGAGCGCAATCAAGCTCTTGAGGACCGTAAGCTGGGAGCAATGTGTTTGCGTGAGAGCACAGTTGGTGTAGAATATGAATAGGTGAATCGATACTGATCTCGTAGTGCTTAGGCTTGCCATCTATCACTCTCGAAAGTCTGAGACATATCTTGACCCAGTGGTGAATCTTAATGTTTGGATATGATGTGTTTGGGTGAAGTTTTTGGGTTGAGTTGAGCTTTTCTGGGACGTAGACTTGGAACTCGAACTCTTTGGCAGTGAGATCATATCCATCTGATGTCAAGAGATTGCCCATTTTCTTTTGCTTAGGATCAGCATCTGGCGGAAGGTCTGGCGGAGGAGGAGCTTTATGTTCCAGGAGGAGAAACTTCTTTGTAGGCTGCATTCTATGCACCTTCTTGTTCCTGCAGTAGTACTCCATATTTTCCGTGATATAAATCCTTATCCTGTGAAGCTTGATCTTATCGAGAGGAACGAGCTTGAATGCGATAGGAATGTAAGCATTGAGCACCATGGCTTTCGTGGCAATTATGATATCATAATGTAGCTGGTCTTCCCAATCACGAGAAATTGCAATGGGTTCTGAATCTTCGACTGAGTCGTCTGATTGAGCTCTCACAATTTGAAGCGGCATTTGTGTGTAGATGTTGGACTTGAATGCTCCAAATCTTTCAATATGCACATCCAAGCGGTAATTCACTGACCCAAAGACTGCATCTATTGTTTCGGGAGTCGACGCTGGTATTGGGTGCTCAAAGTTGTAGATATAGTCACCTGGTTGAAATACGAACTCGGTTCCACCATTTCCGACAGACTCGTGTGAAGGGATCGAGGCTGATCTTCTTCTTGAGCGGTCTGGCGATGGAGATGTGACACGTTTTAGCAATGCCAAAGGATTAGACGGTGTTCGTGATGTCGTATTGTTGACGTTGCTGGCTATGGATGCGAGGTTGTTGGTTGTATTTGTTATCAGTGAGTCAAGATTCAGAGTACTCATGTCCTCGTGAGCCAGGGAATGGCTCCCATTGCTCAGAACTGGCAGTAGAGCATCAGAAGGAGATTTGATAAGGTCCGCTCCACTGCATGTTCCTGTGCCAGACGTGAAGAAAGGCCATGTGTGGTTAACAAGCACGTTCTCTTCGTAAAAGTCGGAGCGCTTCGGCGGAATGCCCTCTGGCCACTCAGTGCGAGCAGTTCCAGTAAACGTCAGTTGGATGCTTTTGATTCTGGATGGCTTGATTACTCTGACGATCAAAGCGCCACGAAGAAGGGTTGGCGGTCTTCCGAGACGTTCGTTGTCATCGAATCCTTGGACGAATAGTCGGTCCTCAGCGAGCTGCACGTAAACCGCTATAGAGCCAGTTTGTGTTAGCGGCCTTGTGTCAGAGGTGATCTCTAGCCGGCGATCAGCTGGGAAGAGCGTATCCATTGTTGATAATTTATTATCCGCCCAGACGTTGTGTGATGTTGAGGTTGACCAAGAAAGACTGATAGAGACCTCAATTTAGCGCGCGGTAGGTGGAGTGATACGCAGGCCGTGGGGTCGATAAGAGGGCCGAGAGCGGGGCTGTCTCCAGTACGCAATGAACCTCCAATTAGTTCGTTAAACCGTACAAGTAGAACCTCAGTCAGGTCGGATACTCCAGAATTCAGAATAACGGGCCAACAAGTTTAGCGCGATGTGAGATTTTAATGTGTGGATTACAATTTCGGTGCGCCGCGGTTTGGCCCCTTTCGATAAATTGGTGTCTAATCTCGCTCATGGGATTATTGTGCCTGAATTCCCGAGGCTCGGCATGCTGTTGCCGCGATTTCATTTCATCAGGCTCATCATCTCAGAGATCAGGCTTTGGGGAAATTAGGCGGGTTCGCATTAGTGAGGCTAGGCCTTATAAATTGGCTACTTCGATAAATAGAGCACCATTTATTTGTTTTGTATCTAAGGGTTCAAACAGGTAGCTCGAAGTTGAGACCCTTCATCACTCTGGTGTAGTAGATGTAGAAGAAGTCTGAGTAAATCACAGTCTGAATGATACCAGCAAGAACGGACACCCAGTCAAATCTTCCCTCGGTAGCATATCTGTAGATCCAGTTTGGAATATAGAAGGCTCTGTAGATTCCAAGTGCGAAAATGTAGTGTGTAGTGAGAGTCTTAGCCTCACCAGTACGCTGAAGAATGAACAATTGTGGTAGAATGGCCACGGACTCAAGCCATACAGAAAAAGTCCACAAGATCTCAGTAAGGGAGTAGTCATAGGTGGTAGCCAATGCAACAATGAACGAGCCACCAAGTAAATATTGGACTGGGAAAGTGTCGATCTTAGCTGTCTCGGACGATTTGAACTTTCCTGTCATAAGGTGCAAAATATATAGAGAAGAACCAATGAAGAAAAGTTTCATTAGGAAGTTGTAAAGCGAAACCCATCTGAAGAAGAGATCTAGATAACGTAATACGAAGACAGCAGCATAGATTGCTTGTGTCTTCAAGGAGATGCCTTGAATGGAGCGTGTGATAGTGATCTGTTGGGTCAAGATCAGGATGGACGCCAGGTGAGACAAGTCACCGGCCATTCGGAAGATATTAAGCATTCTGGATGACTTTGAATGTGAATTGAGCCAAAGCAATTGAGATCGGTTACGATGCGCTGGTGTTGTTGTTGACGTGTTATACTACAGGAAAGGCGTGTCGGGCTCGCTTTGTATGGCGAGCGCTTCGCGAAGATTGCTACGGGAAGCACACTATTGACCCGACTATCTGTCATCGGGTTGCACTACTATGGGCAAATTAAGTATGTCCATTAGATATCATATTTACAATTCTCTGAGCTTTCTCCATCTCTCCTCATCATCTTCATCGTCTTCCGTCGAGCCTGCATATTTATTGAACCCGTACTTCCGCTGCTGTTGTCCATCGTCACTCTCCTCACTATTAAACTTCTCTTCATATAAATCAGCCAAACTTGAGTACTCATCGCCGCTCTCCAGTCTGAGGAAAGCTGCCATTTTGTTCTCTGAAGCTGCCTGCTCCTCAAGAATTCTGAAAGATGGCGAGTCGGCTTTGTCGAAGTACACCAAAGTTGGATAAACACTGACTCTGTATCTCGAAACAATGTCTGCGTTCTCCTCCAAAGTGCTATCCAGTTTGTAGAACTTCACGTCTGGGAACTTTGAAGCCAATCTCTCAAACTCATTGAATCTGTCATCCCAATTCTCGAGCCAAGGTGCGATGAAAGCAATAACGATTCTTTCGCTGTTGTTCAAAATCACCTCTTCGACTTGCTCTGATGTAGTTAGGGTTGTGACCTCGGAGTCTGGCCAGCGTGGCTGAACACCAGTATGTTCGGTGATGAAAGATGCCAACTCTTCAGTTGTTCTCTCCCTGTTGCCAAAAGAAGCTAAATGAGACCCATCAAAGTGATACAATCTAAGCGTTGGAAATCCCACGATCTTTTCCTGGTTTCTGATGCGTCTATTATTTCTTCCCTCCACCTGAGCGATTTGAACGTCTGTGTCTTTGAATGCCGTAGCTAAAGCTTCGTACCTTGGTCCCAATTTCTGGCAATGCTCACACTTAGCGGAGTAGAAGTTAATGAATGTGTGCTTCCCCTTGGTGTGGACGATTTCTTCAAAATTGGTATCATCTGCCACTATGACACCTTTGAATGTTTTGTATGCCCATGCCACGTGTAGCAGCAAAATCAGTGATACAAAAAGTCTCATTGTCGACGACTTGATGGATTCAGTAGTTTATCTCCGAATCTTCACAGAGACTAAATTTCAATCCGATGGGTGCAATTTATTCAAATATGGGTGTACATAAATCCCTGCGTCTGCATACTATGGAGCTGGTAGTTCCGCCTGGTTGACACCAGCGCTCATAACCAATTTTGGCGTAATTTTGAATGCGCCACAGTTCGAGGCGTTGATGAAGCGTCATATTTCTCCACAAACTCTTGGTCTTTTAAGTCAACATCATCAAGTATCAAGAACGTTTCAATGACTTTCCTCAATAGAATCTTCCACAAGAACCAAAAGTGGGGAACTATAATCTTCTCTGGATTGGTTATCTCCTCAACACTCTATCTCCTGCTGCAACCTCTTCCTCCAAAGAGAATCGCTAAGACCAGCGATGAATTGAATGAGGTTGATAAGTGGAGCAGCGCAGAATTGTTTGCTTACTTGACAAGGGTGAGTTTAGAGTCCAACTTCTTGATCTCCAGCAATTACTAACATTAGATAGCACCAAGTTTACCCAGATGTCGACACACCAACAAGGGAGTTGAAGAGACTTGTCAAGAGCATTATGAGACTTTACCCAGACATGGACGCTGTTTAGGTACTCTTTATTCAAGTTCTTAACAAATTGTGTACTCAATTGATGTTCGGTGTATTGAACAAGATTGTAGAAGATATCATGGGTGATCCATTCCCCGATCAAGGTACGTACCGTTAAATAAATGTGCTCACCCACATAACAATATGCTTGAGCCAATTTAGATCGGAAGCTTAAAACGCCCGGCTGCGATGGATCTTGGCTGAAGTTTGATCCGTGCTCAAATCTCAATTAATTCGACTATACTTCAACAACTCATTAATATCACTATATTTGTTAATAAGCTAAGCGAGTGAGCCAATCATAGCGCGACGCTTATAAGTCCGAGTGTGGCAAATCTGTAATCGTACACACTTTCATGCGGAGCTCACTCAGCCATTTATAAGCAGCAAGGCTCGCCCTTCGTTTCCGAGGACTACCTCCACCTTCTTTTAAATTACCACTAAATACCAAATCACTACAAAAATGGTTAAAGCTGGTACGTATCAATGATTTAGCCATCAATTGACCTCTCAATTGAGGTATCACCAGCGAATTGCAAGCTAAACCGCCTCTAAGGGAAGTTTTGAGCTCATCTGGAGTTCACTCCGATATGGTGGGGTTGACTCATCTCCAGACCAATTGGCTCAATTGATGCTAAAATAAAGCTCAGGAAGGATGTACTAACTCAACAAGTTGCTGTCTTGCGTGGAGACGCTGGTGTCTCCGGTGTTGTCCACTTCGAACAAACCTCTGAGAACGAGCCAACTACCATCACCTACGAGATCAAGGGTAACGACGCCAACGCTGAGCGTGGTTTCCACATCCACGAGTTTGGTGACAACACCAACGGTTGTACCTCTGCCGGTCCACACTTCAACCCATTCGGTAAGACCCACGGTGCCCCATCTGATGAGACCAGACACGTTGGTGACTTGGGTAACGTCAAGACCGACGACTCTGGTGTTGCCAAGGGCTCCATCTCTGACTCCCTTGTCAAGTTGCTCGGTCCTACCTCCATTCTCGGTAGAACCGTTGTTATCCACGGTGGTGTCGATGACCTCGGTAAGGGTGGCCACCCAGACTCCTTGAAGACTGGTAACGCTGGTGGTAGACCTGCCTGCGGTGTCATTGGTATTGAGGCTTAGCTCAGACCAGTGAGTTCTGGTAAATTGTGAGCTGTGCTCCGTAATATTCAATATCACACGATTATGAAACTGCTCGTAGTGTATCAATCCTATTAATTCGTAACTCCGAAGTTTGCTTGGTAGTGGCACTCTATTGTTCCTGAGCTCTGTACCTGGAAAAAAAATTGAGCCGTTCACTCATCGCTACAGATGGAGGATGAATATAGAGCATTAAAACTAAGATTGAAATGTCGGAAGGTGAGCTTTACGTCAAAGGGTCACTGTCTCGTACTATTGAAGAGGCTCCGCCGTCTTATTTTGAAGAGCTGACGTCTCTGACGCTGAAGGCTGAAGACATCGATGATCCAGAGCTTTTCAAGGCAGACATCACATTTGAGAGACTCAACTCGCTCACAATCGAGGGTTTAGAGGATCTATTTCCACATTGGAAATGTCCTGTTCTAAAGATCTTGAAGTTCACATCGCAGGATCCACCAGTAAATTTCTATCAAATCGCTTATCAGTATCCAACTTTGAGATACCTTGAATTCGATGTACTGAAAGTGGAGCTTGATTTCACGGGTAATGATTACGGTGACTTGTTTGAAGAGACTGGGCCATGGAATAAGGAGCCATGTGTCTTTAATAAGCTAAAATTGATTCAAATGCCACCTTCCTCTGTGCACTGCTTCAAGAATACCTTCTTCCCAGCCTTGAAAGAGATCAAATTCTACGCCGACCATCACGTCCAATACGGTGAGGCTACTTTGGAGCTCAAAGCGCCAAACTTGGAGCAAATATCATTTGATTTACAGGATATTTGTCCATGGACAATCAAGGATCTACCACAGCTACAGAAACTGTACACGAAGTGTCTATTTGAACTGGAGATCCTCAACTGCCCATTCCTCAGAGTAGTGGTGTGCTCAGATGTTGAGAAAACAGAGATTCTCAAGTGTGATAAACCACAAAGGCTTGAATACTTGGAGTACTACCCGATCGACGGCCAGCCATTGCACGAATTTACCTTGCCAGAAGGATGTAAATTGGTCATAGATAAGAAGGATGCTGATGAGAAGTATCAATACAAACCGATGGTTAAACTAGGAAGCAAAGACTTCAAGCCTGAGCAGCCAAAGCCAAAGGCACCAGAGGCTAGCGAATAAGGAAGTCGTTGTGTATTCAATCTAATGATTACCCAGAATCAAACATTCAAATATTTGGTAGCCGGCGCAGGATATCTTTTGCCGTTGACAGGATACTTCTCCAACAGCTCATTAAGGTAAGCGAACTCCTTTTCAGTCAATTGGACATCAGCGAAGTTCTCGTCCACTCTCTGGGTTGACGAGCAGCTCGGGATGGGGATCACCTTAGGGAAATTTACACCGTTGATTGTTTTCTCTGAATGGTATTTGACCCACGCAAGAGCGTATTGGGCAGGAGTGACACGCTTGGACTTGGCAGCCTTTGCTATCAAAGAGAACAGCTTACGATTCAAATCCATATTTTTCTCGCTGAATCTTTCGAAGTGATTACGGTGGTCCTTTGGATCGAAGTCAGCTTTCGAGCGGATGGTGTCAGTTAGCAAACCGGATCCAACTGGGGAGTAAGCAATTATGGGAATATTCAATGATCCAGCTGCTTCAGCCAGACCAGTGGATGTCAAAATATCTCTGCTGAGCAGAGAGTACTCTACTTCGACACCGATTGGCTTATTCTTCGCCAGCGAGTGGAGCTTCTTGAGCGTTGCTCCACTGACCTCGGAGAACGTGTATGCCTTTATCTTGCCAGCGTCAACAGCGTCATCCAATGCGCTAACAGCTTCTTCAAAAGGAGTGTCAGGGTCCAATCTTGCGGGCTCAAAGATATCAAGATCTGGCACATACTTTAGAACATTATCTAAAGACTTATTTATGCCGTCTTTGGTGACATTTGGTGTCATGCGAGGCATGTTCATGGCGCCCTTAACAGAGAGGATAACGTTCTTTCTCTGCTCCGGATACTTTTTAAAGAAATCACGGAGATAGACCAAGTTTAAGTTAGGCTTGAAGGAATAGAACTCACCGCCATTGAAGAATGTCTTTTGAGGTAGATTCGTCTCGATTGCTTTGTTCATAACGGCGAATGCGACTTCTGGGGTAGCTGGTACTTGCTTGAAAGTGAGGGACATGAGTCCCAACCCGTTCAGGGAGGCTTCCTTTAAAGAGATTGGCATGCTGTTATATTAGTGACGTTCTGTAATACATACTCTCAGTCTCAAAGCATGCCTGCTGCTGGGAGAAGGCAATGCCTTTATAGATAATCTTCAACGTTGCGGCGGGCTTAGCGGCTTGATAGTCGATCTTACGTCAGGGTCCTCTAACGTGGGCGTATCATACTATTATTATCGGCCCTCAACCAAAATATATATAATCTACATCTAACGACTCGTGATCTTAAAGGTGCTTTGACTCCATCCTGAAGCGGATCAACAGCCCAAAAGGAATGGCACGCTTTGAGGTTGTCGGGGCTTCCAGTGCAGCGACTGGCCTGGACCCTGTATTGTCAGTAATCTGAAACAGTTATCTTCAGCTACAAATTACTGAAGCACCGTTAGCCGAGTCTACATGGACATTGGTATCGTCAATGGATGCAAAGCATTAGTTTTAGCCGAAATCTGATCTATTTACCCAATGAGTCAATGATAGCATCAAACTGGCGCTTGTCGTACTTGATATACTTCTCTGTGTGTTTGGTGAACTCTCCAGCTGCATGTTTGTCATGGAATCTGTGATACAATGGGACAATGAAAGAGATTTCCTTGGATAGGAACTTCTTCAGTGACGGGTCTGTGATATTGTACTGCTTGTGTTGCTTGATCAGATCTTCGAACTCCGCATTGAAGTTTCTAAACTTCTCCTTAATGGCATCCTTGTCCTTTGATGTCATCTTACCACTGACATTGACATCCAGTAAGTAAGCTGCAACCTGTTTCCATCCAGTGAGGAACATGTTGAGCGCACGTTTCTTCAGCTTCTCTAATCTCGCTTCACCATTAGTGTCGATGATGTTCTTCAGTTCACTTCTAGAGATGATCTGCTCGACTAGCGTAATGTTGGTGATGAGCAAATACCCAATAGCCTGCTTCTTCTTCATCAATTGGGTGGCCTTGAGCTCCAAACTTACTATCAATGCATCAATCACATCCAAATAGAAAGCACAGAGTAATTCATTTGGATTATTCTCATCTACCACAGATGTTTGACTAACACTGGAGAATTTGGTCAGCCATTGGGGCTTAGGCTGTGGAATCCAAGAACCAGCTTTCATTCCAGACATGACACTAAGAGTTCCCTCCTTGTACTCTGCAAATTTCCTTGCCTTTGACATGACCTCCACTGTCGCCTCGGAGACACCGTTGTCCTGTGGTAAACTCTGTAATGATCTGATCTTCTGATCTGTGAAGTTGAGAAGCTCCTTGAACAGAGTGCGTGCCAATGCTCGACAGTTATCCAAAGTGTGCTGTAACTTCTGATGAGGCTCCGAGAGCTTCGGTCTTAGTTCTCTTTGGAGATTGGAAATACTATCGATGAGCTCAAATACCAATAGTCCGTCATTTGCAAGAGATCTTTGGATAGCACTAAGTATTCCATTCACTAGCTTGATGAAGTTATCGATCTGTGGTGTCATTATCTGGGTGAAGTTTGGAATAACTTGGTCTTCATCCTTGAAAATGTCTTCCATGAGAGAATACTCGTTATAAATGAACCCGATAAATGCCTCTGTATAGTTACCAATACCATTGCTGCCCTTTTCATAAGGAACCTTATCGTTCTTCTTAACGTGTTGCGTAAATGGAGCCAGGAACGCCAGAGAATCTCTCATTACTCGTGATCTGTTGTCAACGTAAAGCTGGTCAATTGGGTTGTCATTTCCAGTGAAATACGTCACTATATGTCCTAAATCTTTAATCTTGTTGTCATCCAAATACGGGAATGGCTTCTTATCATTCATGAAGACCATCGGATCGAACGGCGCTGACACCGGTTTTAGAAGCTCTCGGAATTGCTGCTGAAGCTTGAACTCACTGTCCAAAATCGTCTTACTAAGATTCTCAGAGATACCTTTGTATTCACCGCCACTTTCGTTATCCTGCAGTCTCTCCATGATGTCTTCAGCTTTGTGGATCGTGGTGATGTATTGTTTAACATTCTGCACTGGCTCTCCCAGTTTGCCCTCGTACATCGCAGCCTCGCTCGCAATTCCCTGAACATTGGACACAGCCATCATTGTATCATCCACATTTTTCTTGAACACTGTCAGCTGTCTGTTTCTCTCCACAATTGGCGATAATAATCTCCCCGACTTAGCAGTAGAGTCGGTGATCTTGTTCAAGGACTGAGATATCTGCGAGATCAGCGTCTTCGTTCGATTCAGAGACTCTTGAAGAACAACCGCATCTGCTTCATCAACATCCACCGATAGTTGGAGGTAAGACATGGTATTTTGCCTCGTAAAGTCACCTCTGTTGTATAATTTAGGCTCGTTAAGGATAAGAATAGGGTCGAAGTTGAAACGTAAACAAGACCGTTGCTTATGGCAGCGATGTCAAGTCGCGACACCCAGAGGTAAATTACGAGGAGCAGGGAAGGTTCGGGGTGACTTCAGTTATAGTCATGTATCATGCTGGATCAATCAATATCAAGTTTATTTCTACAATATAATGAGCTATTGAACGAGTTAGCTATACAATTGGCTATTTTGCCTAGATTTACACACTATATAAAACCTATAATCAATGAGATGTATGCTAGTCTACTATCAAACGACAACCTTGAAGAAAAGTAGTTGCGGTTAGCGAAAACTGCATTTAAGGTGCTCTGGACTCTTGAGCTTGGTTCTGGCACGTGAAAGGTTTGAATGCCACAAATTTGTGTAAGAGTCCTTATCTCTTCATAAAAGGACGTGAGTTGTGAAAAGAGTTAGCATTGGAAAATTTTGTATGGCAGGTCGTGGAGTTCGCGAAGGCCGCGATTCCATCCCCAAGGGTGTACGGATGTGATCTTTCAAGGGCAACGTCATCATCAACCTTGGACAATAGTACTGTTTCAATTGTTCGGTGGACTCCAAATTCTTAGACCAAGATGAACATCACAGTGGAACTCATTGAGCAGCAAATAAAACAGCTCAAATCGCAAATCAGACCGGGAACTGATGATTCCACGGCGTTTCACAACACACTGATCTGCTCGGAACATGAAAGCACAAGTCGATACATTAGACAGACGCTAATACATTTACCACCTAGAACAACGAAAGATTTGAGAGCTGCATTGACGAAATATGTGGACATCATTGAGCAGCTCAGACTACCGAACTGTCTGCGCTTGGAGCTCACAGAAGAGCTTGAACAGAAGAAACTACACAGAAGACTAAGTGTTGATCTCCACAGCATAGATGGTATTGAAGAAGACATTGAAGCAATTGAGGAGCAAGAACAAAAGCAGCAGGATGACGAGAATTTAACACAGCTGAGAAAGAGATTGCTGGATGGTCGATCCAAGAGCGTGTCGCATAACGGTGGTAAGGTTGCCACTTTCGATGAAGAGCTTCATAATGAAGAAAAGCTCCAAGAGGATATTATGGAGAACATGTCTGGCTTTATCCAGGGTATTAAAGAGGGAGCTCTGGAGTTCCAGCATAGACTGAACCAGGACCAAGATGTGTTAAAGGCTGCTGAAAAAGGACTGGAAGTCACCTCTAAGAAAATCATTAAAACGTCTGTAAACCTTTCCAAGGTCATTGACAACATGAGTTGGAAGACCTTCTTGATATTGTGTGCGGCCTCCATTGCATCGTTCCTGATTTGTTTATTCTTGATCGCATCACTTCCGAAGTTTTAATATCTACAAAGGTAACACAATAACATATTTGAACACAACTAAAAAAGTAAATTAGGCGATAGGACCTTCTTTGTACATAGCGTCGATTTCCTTCTGGAACAGCTTTTGAGCATTAGGTCTCTTAAGCTTCAAAGTCGGCGTGATTGTCTCGTCATCAACCTTGAATGGCTCCAAAGCCAAGTAAACGTTCTTTACCTTTTCGAAACCAACCAATCCACAATGCTTGATGTTAGCATTCAAATGGGTAAGAACAAACTTTCTGAAATCAGCATCGTTCAAGTGGATCAACAACTTCTCATGTGTGTTGATCTTGGATCCGAACTCCTTAGACTCCTTGATGAACTTCAACAGCACAGCCTCCTCAATACCCACCACAGAGACCAGGTAACTCTCGAAACTGTTACCATAGGCAAAGATCTGGTTGATCGTTGGGTTGTTTGCCATGTAAGCGTTCTCGATCTTCTCAGCAGCAATGTACTCACCTTGAGAGAGCTTGAAGAAGTTCTTGACTCTGTCGACAATGGCGATACGACCACCTTCGTCAATCTGGGCAATGTCACCTGTGCTGAACCAGCCTTCCTCATCAACAGCGGATCTAGTTGCTTCTGGGTTCTTGTAGTAAGTCGAGAAAATCTGTGGGCCTCTAAGCAATAATTCACCACTTCTGTTCAATGGATACGTGTAGTTCATGTCTGGCAAGTTACGGAGCTTGAACTCGTTGGTAACACCAATAGCACCAGTTCTTGAAGCATCCTTGGCGTACTTGGTAGAAATGGCAATACCACCAAATGTTTCGGAAGAACCGTAGCCCTGGTAGAAGCCACAGTTCAGCACCTTACGAAGGTAAACGATAGAATCACCAGCCAATGGGGATCCACCAGAAATCAAAAAGTCCAGGTTGTCGAAGCCAACAACAGACTTAATCTTGTCCAAAACCAATGGCTGGAGCAACTTCAACAGGTAGCTGTCATCGGAGTGAGTGAGCTTATACTGAACAGCAAATCTGACCAAGTGACCCTTCAGGCCAGGCATGCTCTTGATCTTATCCTTGAGTCCACTCTCAATTCTGTTGTAAAGTCTTGGGACAGATGACATATGTGTTGGCTTGAGGATCTTGATATCATCCATGAAAGAACGAGGGTTCTCTGGGTTGTGAGGGAATCCAATAGCACCACCCTCTGACAACTCATACACGATTTTGAAACGCTCATAGACGTGAGCCAATGGCAAGAACACGAGAGAGACTGGATTCTTAGGGAATGTCACATGCGTGAAGAGGAAGGTAGCAGCAGCAGCGATGTGAGAGTGTCTAAGCTCAACACCCTTTGGAGTACCTGTGGTACCAGAAGTGAAGGTAATAGTGTACAATGTCTCTGGAGTAGGAACGATGTGTGGTCTTGGCTGAGCAGCACCCAAGGCCAAGACGGTCTTGAAGTCAGTAAGGTGAATTCCCTTTGCCTCAGCGATTTTGACGATATCGGCATCATCGCTGTCCAAGTCCTCGATAGAGACCATGACCTTAAGGTATGGGGAGTGAACCGCAAAGACCTTGTCGATTTTGTTCTTCGAGAGGAAGATCAATGGGGATTCGGTAAGCTTCAGGATGTACTCAGTAGAGTGAGGACCCAATGTGTCGTACAGAGGAGTGTTTGGGATGCTGTAAGCGTGGCAGGCCAGATCACAGATGATCCAATCAGGCTTGTTGGCCGAGAACATGGTCAACACAAAGTCCTTAGGGTTGGCATCAGGGGCATATTTTTCGACCAATTGCAAGAAACCAGAGCCAGCGTCGGTTCTTTTAGCAGCCAAGTCAGAATAGGACTCCCAAGTGTACTTGTTCTCAAATCCGGAACCTGACTTCTTAGGAAGTCTGTAACCGATGGAATTATGGTTTGCGTGGATTTTGCAGGACTCCTCAAACAAGTGGTAGAACGTTGGGAACTTAGGGTGAACGACGCCTACTGGCTCAGAGCCATTGAGTAATCCATTGCGGAAAATTGGAGAGTAGTCCTTAGTTTCTGTGCCTGGGACAGCAACGGAGTGGTCAGTCTTCTCGAAGGCGTAAGGGAGCTGCTGGATCACGTCCTTGAGGCCCTCGACCGAGGCGTTGTTTGGGAGTGGTAAATGCTCAGCCATTGTTACTGCTAGAAGCCGATCCTTCAGGTAAAATGTACAACGCCAGAAAGGCGATAAGTTGTGAGCATTCTCCCTGCTTTATTTTCCTCGGCAGTTTCCAGAGACGCCGACCAGCGTCCGGAGCGGAGGAGGCTGCTAGCGCGCATAGAGTTTAGGCCCGGAATCTCGGTACCTGGTTTCTGGGCCATGGGGTTAGCGGGGAATTCTATTAGCAACGAAGTTTGGGGCGACGGGCCACATTTTTGGGGTTATTATTGGGTGAATGTCGAACCTTCTCTTGTTGTCTGAATGGTTTTATCCCAATTGGGTAATTTATGTACGGCTCCCTGGTATTTTGTTGGACGTCCCCTTGCGCTGGGGCTTGAGGTGCCTGCCTTTTACCAACAATTGGCCTGATGCCCTACTCTAGCGCTAGTAGGGATCCTAGCACTTTAATGTTGCAATCATGCCAACAAAACACTCAAAAACGGTCTCTAGCAGATGTGTAGCCATTTCACAAGGATCTTTCAGTTAAATTTGCTGGAGCTGTCTAGCTCTTACTAGATGCGCGATTGTGTCAACTGTCTCTTATCTAAGGCATGTAATGACTAGAAGTAGAAACTGTGAGAACCCTGTTCAAAAATCTGGAGAAGACTTTACAGAAATACGTAGTAGTTTCACGGTTCTTGGAGTAAGGGTTCCACTGTTTTGTGGGCACTCAGAGGCTGTGTCTTTGTCCTTCATCCCTATAAATCGGGATGGCTCTTAAACCTCATTGGGTACCGCAATGATGATTTTAGCACCTTATACATAACACTTATGACGCTCTTAGTACTGAAGTATAATATGGTTAATGATACAGCCAAATACTAATAAATTTTTGAAATTTTGCATTTTTCTAGAACATTTTTTGAAGTAATTAGAAGACTTGAGTCGCTCCTTCACTGTCTAAATTTCCTAAAAATCCTGAAAGAAGGAGAGAAACTTTCGATTTTCACTCCATATGATAAGATTGTGTTTTAAATATTCATTTGATTGTTCAAAATGTTTCAATTTCCGTTTAAACGAGTATTAGAGCATCGACCTCTACATCCAACTAACACGAAGATGTCTGGGTGTATGTCAAGATGTGTGCTCTTACCAGATGAAAAATTCCCCAAAGTTAGCATGAGATGAGCTATAGTTTAGTTACGATACGCTTCGGACTTGAAATCAGAGGTTTACTTATAACTCACACAAAAGATCACATGTTTAGAAGACTGGCGAGAGGCTTCTCAACATCCACTCATGTTTTGAAAGAGGTGAGGCCGGCTTTCAAGACAGATGGCCATTCAAAGGCTGTAGAGAGTTTCCGTAAGAACGTTCCTTCGAAGAAACCAGAAAAGGCGTGGGAGAGAGCAGGTGAGGACAAGGAGGAGTACTTCAAGAAGAGATTCGCACATTTACATGCTAAACAGAAGTCTAACGATAACGATAAGAGAAGGGAACATTACTCCAACAACAGAAAGGAACACAGAAGACAAGAAACAAGAGCTTTCAAGGAGCAAAGACAGCAGCATAAAAGAAAGTTCGGGAGAGACATATACAATACTTTACAGCCAAACCCACTATCTGAGTATGTGTATGGTACATCCCCGGTGCTAGCAGCATTGCAGGCGAACAAGAGGGAGCTATTCAGCAAGCTATACATCTACAACCCAGAGAACACAAGAGACTCTGAGGTAATCCGTCTTGCCACTCAGCGCGGTGTTGAGATCGAGACGGTAAAGTCTAGAGCAGTGCTGAATACTCTCACCAACAACGGTGTGCACAACGGATTTGTTCTAGAGACTAAGCCACTGCTTCCAACTGCCATTTTCGAGCTCGGAACTACTCTTGGCAAGGAGTTCACTATCTCTGAGGATAACTATGGCGATTCTCTTGATCAATCGTACACCACCAAGAATGCCAACCCACTAGGCATCTATCTTGATGGTATCACGGATCCTCACAATGTTGGTGCCATTATCAGATCCGCATACTTCTTAGGCGCAGACTTCATTGTTATGTCAGAGCGTAACTGTGCACCACTCTCCCCAGCAGTTGCTAAAACCTCTGTTGGTGCTACAGAATTCCTGCCTATCTTCACAAGCGACAAGCCACTTCAATTCTTCGAGAAGAGTAGAGCCAACGGCTGGAGTTTTGTGTCAGCTGCTGTGGCGGAACATCACAGAGACGAGAAGATATCGCGTTCTCTAGAGCAGAAGACAATTGAGCTAGACGAGCTTAAAAGCTTACTGCAAGCAGGTCCATGTATGCTTGTTCTTGGATCGGAAGGCGAAGGTATCAGAACTACCCTTAAGGTGAGAAGTGACTTCCTCGTCGCCATAAAGCCTGCACAAGGGGTATCTGGTCTGGTTGACAGTTTGAATGTGAGTGTTGCGGGTGCTTTGCTCCTTCAAAACATCTTATCCTGAGCTGGTGTTTCCAAAAATCGTGTCATAATCATAATCAATGCTTGTATATAATTCTTATCGTTGGTAGATGTAGTATTGTGTCAAATAATTTCGGACCCGGATAAAGGCGGCGTTGGGTTTTTGGCCGTAGTGTTGAATTTTTTGTGGGGGAAGCCTCGGATGTGAGGAACCTCCACCGATGACCTTGGCTGCGAGTACAAGTAATACACAAAATCCAGCCAGATAATGAAAAGCGATAAGAGTTTTGCTTGTGACAGAGGCAAAGATGGATGTTCATAGAAGCTCGCTGAGTAATGCCTTGAATCATAGCCATGGCCATGGCCATGGGCGTCATCACGGAAGAACATCACACTCGAAAGACAGAATTGGTCTCGACATCGGTGGTACACTAACAAAGGTTGTCTATACAATGGGTAGCGGAGTTTACCTGGAAAAGTTTGCTAGTGAAAGTATTGACGAGATTCTCATCTTTTTAGAGGCCTTGATATGCCGTCGTGAAATCTCGTTCGGACATGTTGTAACAACAGGCGGTGGTTCGCACAAGTTCTATAGGTCACTTTACAGGATATTCACTCAAAAGCACGGAATTCCCGTTATAAAGAAGGATGAAATGGAAAGTCTGATACATGGATTGGACTTTCTACTGAAAGACGTTTCCAAGGAAGTATTTGTGATGGACCACACCACAGAAAAAGTACATTATGCGGATAAGCTCGATGTCAAGTACCCTTACATGTTGGTAAACATAGGTTCCGGTGTTTCCATTGTTCGAGTCGATGGCCCCAACGGACAATTTGAAAGAGTTGGAGGATCTTCTCTTGGTGGAGGTACTTTATGGGGCCTTCTATCCTTGATAACGAGTTGTGAGTCTTTTGACAGTATGCTGGATCTCTCAGAGAAAGGTGACAATCGAAACGTCGATATGCTGGTTGGAGACATATATGGCACCGATTACAATTCCATTGGTCTTAAAAGCTCTACTATTGCATCTAGTTTTGGCAAAGTGTTCAAGAAGGAGCAGCATGCAAAGCTCAAGAGCAGCCCGGAAGACGCAGTGGCGCAGGCCGATATCGCCAAATCGTTAATCTACGCCATTAGTAACAACATTGGCCAGATATCATATTTGCATGCTAACATAAATGGCGTGGAGAATATATTCTTTGGAGGAAGCTATATTTCTGGTCACAAGTTCATTATAAAAACATTGAGCTATGCAATCAACTTCTGGTCGAAAGGAGAAATGAAAGCCCATTTCCTGAGACATGATGGCTACATAGGTGCTATTGGATCATTCCTCACCGATGAAGATAAACATGATGATGAGTCCAGCGAAGATGGAGTCTCTATACACCGCCTGTCGCTGGATCTATCTGATACAAAGCCGGAGAGTGACCATATCGAATTTTAGCCCAATGGTTTGAATTGCTCAGAGGTCCTTCCAAACAGCCTTCTCCAGTAGTTCACCCTTCTTCCTCATCTGTTTAAAGAACCCGCAGTTGATCATCTCCTCACACTTTTGTAAGAAGAATGTAAGAGTTAGCCTATCCCACTTCTCGTCGTCGTCCATATCAGGGCTATTGAAGAACACGTAAATGTACTTGAATCTTAGGTCATCGCTCAAGTAATGCTCCAAAAGGCCCGAACGATCATCCAGCACTGTGTTGATATCTTTCATAATTAGATCTTTGTCCAATGCTCCTTTGAAGGCAGTATAAAAGTCATAAATGTTCAAATACAGTGTAGTTTCTCTATAGATTGAGAACATGTCTGTAATTATAGGGCTCATGGCGCTGTTCAGCCTGTCCATCACTGGATGGCCAGTGGTAGAAATACCCAGGTACTTTTCGTGATTAATGAGGGATTCTTGGATGATGGCCCTGGTAGCTGGTACCAAGTTCTGCTTGACAACGTCCACTCCATTCATACGGAAGAGTTCATTGAAAACGATACGGTCGGGACTTGAAACACTCGTTCTTAGAAAATCATCCAGGACGGAAAGGAATCCTTCTTTGATCTTTCTGACCTCTATCTTGTAATTCAACCGCTCAGCATTTGTTTCTGAGGCCATTAAATTGGCGTGAATGTTTTCAAGAGAGTATAAGTCAATGGTAGCGTTCAATTTTGAGAATAGAGGCTTTATGAAGGCGTCGGTATGAGACATTTCCTGGATCTCGCTCACCATCTCTTTGATGCTGTCAAACTTTGCGATCTTTAACAAAGAAAGCAATTCATTGAGAAACTGAATTCTCACAAGCTCGTCAGTGCTGGATAGCTTGTAGTAAAACTCCAAATAATTCTTGGTCGTTTTGAAGGATCTCTTTGAAAGGACTTGGGTGATCAGCTTCATCACAGATTTGAACCCCTCAGCATAGATGCCATACAGTCTAATAGCCTTTGCTAACGCGTCACCGAGTGCGTCGTCGTCTTTCAGAAGCTTTTCTATCTTAGCTTCCGGGAAGTTTTTATCTATCATCACAGAGATATATCTTTGAAAGGACGGAAGCATTCTGAGAGCCTTATAATATTGCGCATGCAGTGTTGGTTTCTGCAAACCAGGCTCTTTCAACAGAAAAGGCAACACAGAGAGTGGGTTGCTGAAGAAGAAAGTCATCTTAGCATATTTCAATATCCTCAAGAACTCGTCCACGCTTTTAATTGAGAGGTTGAATCTGTCAAGAACGAACCGTGAGAGTTCAGCATCAATGAGATAAGCTTCAGGTATAACAATCTCTGTAACAATTTTGTTGATGATGCTATCTGTTTGCTCAACTTGAAAGCGGTGGAACCTGAGGCACTGAATCACATCGTTGTTCAGTTGTTTGGATAAATGCTGGACGTTAGTACCAACGTTGAACACCAGCCTCCACGGGATCCTCTCATGAAAGGCACGAACCAACTTGATCAAGCGATTCAACAATTGAGCATTCAAGGACTCAACGTCCTCAAGAACTAGGATAACTCTCAGATCTGAAGTAACAATATTTGTTCCTTCAGATTCCCAATGGCGGTTACACCACTGTTGTACAGCTTCCAAGTCCCACGGTACTCTCTTTTCGAACATTTTCATTTCATCATCATCGCTATCAGATTTGTCATCATCGACAGCCGTCGTAGAAAGTGGAATGCCTGACTTGGTGAGACCTGACACAATGCTTTTGAGAGCGAGTCTTATGGTAGCAGCTTCTTTGGAGTTCAGCGTAACAACTCTATGATCTGGGTTTTTGGATAAGTAAGATTTCATCTGATTGAGAAACCCAGCACTCGTAGCCACACTTGAGTTGGAAAGTAGAAGCATTGTGTCAATTTTCTCATTGATTGAAGTTTTCACAACTGCTTCGATATCCTGTAACGCCTGTGTACTTACGCCCTCTAGGATTTGCTGGACAGTTCTGTCCTGTCTCTTCATCATATCATTATACAACGAGTATCGTAGTACTGTGTGTTGCTCGGGCTCCTCGCCACCAAAGAGGCGAAGAAAAGGTGGATGATTGCCAGGAATTGGGGCTCCTTCTCCTGCAACAAGCCGTGAGCCTGAATCAGTTCTTTGTCTTTTTGGTCGTGATGATCTCTCTATAACATATGTCGTCTGAAATGTTAGTTTCCTTCTTACTCTTTATGATCAACCTGCTAGATTAGAGGCAACTTACCTCCTGAGAGTGCAGATACTCGGATTCACTCATTTTGGACGCTTGATAAGGTGTTTAAGCGCCAGTAGCGTACCAGTGATTGTAAATTAAAGATGTTTGTTTTGAAGTCCGAGTGTAGGTATTGGCACGATTCAATCGCGCCATTTTGCGCCAGCGTTTCGAGGATTTATGCCATTTGGCGCAAGAGAAACCACAAGTGATCATAGAATTTGTGATATTTCGACTACTGCCCTTGATCTAAGCTGAGAATTTGTTGAAGAACAGTTACTATCCATATCTCAACCTGAACCAATTCAAACCTAGAAAAGGAGAAACATTTGACCCCCCATAACTAGCAGATTTTCACTGGAAATGCTATCGCCAGCTCTCAAATCTCCACTGCCAATGGCACCGCGCTCAATCAAAAGAGTCATCACATCTTATTTATCAAGTTCAAACAAATATTGCCAATAGAGCTCCCCAGTGCCAATAAAGATGTCAGAAAAGCCTTATAGATACGCCCACATCAACAGAGTCACAAACGAGACCAAAATTCAGATAGCTGTCTCCCTCAGCGGTGGTTTCATCACCCTGGATAAGTCTATCTTTGCAGACAAGACCTATACAGATGCTGACCAGCACGCTTCTCAGTCTACTTCCTCTCAAGTGATTTCCATCCACACTGGTGTTGGGTTTTTGGATCACATGATTCATGCTTTGGCCAAACACGGAGGCTGGTCCCTCATCGTGGAGTGTATTGGTGACTTGCACATCGACGACCATCACACTACAGAAGACGTTGGTATTGCTTTGGGTGAGGCTTTCAAAGAGGCTCTTGGAACTGTTAGAGGTGTCAAGAGATTTGGTACTGGATTTGCACCATTGGACGAGGCCTTGTCGAGAGCTGTTGTTGATCTCAGTAACCGTCCATTCGCCGTTATTGAGCTCGGTTTGAAGAGAGAAAAGATTGGTGACTTGTCCTGTGAGATGATCCCTCATTTCCTCGAATCCTTTGCACAAGCTGCTCACATTACACTCCACGTTGACTGTTTGAGAGGATTCAACGACCATCACAGAGCCGAGTCTGCTTTCAAGGCCCTCGCTGTCGCTATCAAGGAATCTATCTCATCGAACGGTACCAACGAGGTTCCGTCCACCAAGGGCGTTCTCTTTTAGTCTACATAGAAGTGAGATAAGAAACTATAATATAAGATCTGATTTATGTACATGTTTTATTTTCTATTCAGAAGTTTTGGTTCATGCTGTCAATGAGACTGTTGGTAGTACGTGCCTTGGAGTCCTGTCTGCTTCTGAGTCTGTAGTCCTTTGAGGAGGAGGCTCTTGATGTGGCCTTGTCCAGGGTGGAGTAGTTACCACGGCTCACCTCCACTCTCACTGGATCAGCAACAATGGAGACAGCACCATCACCGTTGATGACAGCGCTTGTAATAGTCTGGGCGGTGGTGGACTCTCTAGAGGATCTCTGGCCCATCTTGCCTCTGGACAAGGAATCAATGGAGGAGACAAATCCACCAACAGCAATAGTATCGTCACCGACAATACGACCTGGGATGATTTCTCTCTTCACGAAGCCATTAGGGCTGTTTCTTAGTCTTCCCTTCAATCCATACGACAAACCAGCAGTAGCCTCGACTTTCTTGCCCATGCGCTTCACACTGTCCGCATTGTTCTTGTTTCCTTGGGCAATACGCTGGCTGACGAACTCGAAAGCATCAGAGGCCAGCTCATTGCCATGGCTGTAGGAGCCATGACGGCCAGCCATATAGCTCTGGAGTTTGATTGGGTTCTTCTCCATCAACTCCCTCTTGAGCTCTGGGCCCATCTCTTCCAGTTGACCCAAGATGGCCCTGGCGCTCTTGGATGGCTTGTTACGTTGCAATTTCACAAGATCACTGAGCAAACCACCCCTCTTGGTGTTAGAGCTCAGTACAGTTCTAGAACTTGGATAGAACAATGGATTCTTCTGTTGTGCGCCGTTGGGAGATGAAGTTGTTGGGACAAAGCCTAGCTCCTGGAATCGAAGTCTTCTGTAGTGGTCACCTCCATTTGCCTCGAAGTCGACCAGACGCTCGAGAGAGTCAAGTTGTGTGTGTGTGAGGTAACGAGAACGAATTTTGGAGGGCAGAGCATACTTCAAACCCCATTCTTGTCTGGCCAATGCGGCCTCTCTGGTCTCCAGAACTTGGCGAGTTGGGTACTTCTTACCACTGCTCTTCAAGCCCGTCTTTGGACGTGCAACCTGCGCTAAACGCGAGGATGCTAAAAGCTTAGCAAAGTCACTCATCGTTCTAATTGAAGAATGAGTTAAGCAATCAGAAGACGAAGATTGAACAAAGATCAGTTTTACGTCCAATCGAACCCACTGTTGATTTTGGAAAATTTCGGTGACCATCAATAAAACGATTTCGCGTATTTATTCGCGGTCCTTAATAATGGTAGGGGCACACATATATAAGCTACTTCATAATTAGTAGGTGGACATTGCAATTAATTAGTAGGTAGTGAGTTATTGAAGTTTCAAAACGTTCTCCAGCCAGTGTTTAATAACAAATTTGCCCTCGTATAACTCCTCATCCTGAATGTTTCGGACAATGGCTGCCGAATGAGTGCTTTTGGTGTGTCTGATAAGCACAGGGTATTTCTTCCATCCTAGAGCATTGAGATTGCGAATGATTTCTCGTTGTTCTGGCGTGAGACTGAGTGTAAAGATCTCTAAAACCTCATTGTTTTTGATCTCAGATTGTGTCAATTGACTAGACATGTCTGTGATTGAGGTCTTGACGCTGGTGAGTGTTGGAACGAGAGGCGAGGAATCATCCTCCTCTAGGCTGTTGACCGAACTATCCATTTCAAGCGTCTTGATGTCGTACTGCTGGATTTTAGCAGACTCCACAGCATCCTTGGAGGTGATCGCATCGAAGACACTTTCGACGAATGTGTCCGTTTTATCATTGAGCTGCTGATCGATTGCCATCTGCTCCATCATGGACAAGGTATTCATTGATCCATCAGCACCTTCGCTGCTTGGATCCAGACTCTCGTCAGCCTCCTCTTCTGGAATATCACCTTCAAGTAATCCATCCTTTTCCACCCAATCTGTCAAGGAAGTGAAAAACGATTTGTGATCCTTGAATGTGGTATTGATACGTCTGTGCGATTTGAATGTCTCCATCAAACCCGAGATTATAAACCACATGACCCACAAAGGTGCCACCAACAGCAAGTTACCAGCTACCATGACCCATTTGAGCTTACGCTGCCAAAAATTAGAAGCAGCGTCTAACGTTGCGTTGCAAGAAGCATCTTTTTGCACCGGTTTATTGGAGATTGTGAATCTAGCATCTGAGTCGATAACAATTGGCTCATACCCTTCAATGAACTTGAAGTTCAGGTCATTCAAGCTGGAGGTCTCATCGATCATCATGAACGGGTCCACAGTAGAGATGCCTGCAGTCCACCAGGAAGTTCTCTTGTCGTTGATCGCGTTTGCGTATAAGTTCCTATACTTAAATGACATCAAAGCCTTGCAGAACGCAGATGATGGATTGGACATGGAGACAAGCAAGGGCTGTTGCTTAGTCCCTGACTTATCACTCAAGAACATCTGCTTTCCAGAGGAAGAGAGTAAGTTCGGGACTAGCCAATTGAAAAACTTAACAGAAACATTTGTTCCAGGAGTCAGCACACCGACGTGAGGAGTACAAAATGTCGTGAAATTGATAGGCTCGATCTCTTGAAAGTATCCCTGTAAATACAGCACGCCAATGGCGTATCTCGAGATAAGTCCACCGAGTGAATATCCAACTACTGAGAGCTTGGTCACAGAGCCCTTTGTCTCGCCCTCATCCATGGCATTAATGTGATTGATCTGATATTTGATTTCCTTGGCAACACGAAGTCCACATACATCAATTCCGTCTAATGTTTTATACCCTTCGTTATCAGCTGTCCTGTATATCACAAGTCGTTCCCCTTCTTCCAGCGATTCTCTAGCTTGTTCAATTTGTTGGTGGATGTAGCCAAAATGGCTTTTATTGCCCCACAGTCCGTGAACCAGAACTAGCAAATGATAATTCATGGCGCAGTGTGAAGATCAAGGAGGCAGGGAAAAATCAGATTAGCTGTGTTAAATGTCCGAAATTAGCTTGAATACTTGAGGTCAAAGCTCTGTGTATGCTGTAGGCTTGAAAGCTGCTTGGGCGTCTTGTGCAGGGGAAAAGCCTAATAAGCAGTTGCTATAAAGGCAAACGTATCAAAGCTATTCAGGGTCAAAAGATAAGACTGCCGCCTGCGCCAAGGGTGCGATCTACTTCCATCCGAACACCACTGAGATTTCAGTAATTACGTAATCACTTAGGATGGTAACAAACGCGCGTGCCTTTGCATGTTCTTGGAGCTTCGTGCGTCTTTACGGTGCTACGTTTGAGGAGCAGAGCCCGATTTTTAGTCAGAAGTAGCATAGTTTTCTCAGCTCAAGACTATATTTAAGAAGAAATTACCTTAAATAGACAAAAGACATACTTTACTACACTACGGGCTCAATTTCAAGCTTAAATCTTCCGCAATCACCCCACCATCGGGCCTGTCAAACGAAAACCCCCATTATTCTAAACTATGCGCGGCTGTCCCGGATTTAGTCCCTCCCTGAGCCACGGTGGACTGCCCCGATATTTTTTCGACTTCAATTGACCTTTCTATCCTATTTAACATCGAATAAGAGGACTCAAGAAGCGTGTAATTATGCTTTCAGTCAAGTCTTTGTTGTTACTGCTCAGCGGCAGTATCGGAGTTACGTTTGTTAATGCCGAACAATCACCCCTCTCCTTCTCCGGTAACGCTTCTGTGTGTCCTATTGGTTCTGTTCTAAGACCAACATCTTTTGTTAAAGATAACTCATCAATTGAGTTCATTCTCAAAGATAAAGCCTACGCAGAACTGGCATTGGAAAGGTGGGCAGGTGCTGTGAAGATCCCAACCGAGACTTATCATGAAATGGGTTCCGCAGAAGAAGACCCTGAAATATGGAAGCCATTCGTTCAGTTCCATGAATACTTAGAGGAGCAATTCCCTCTAGTTCACTCGCAATTGAAGGTAGAGAAGGTGAACGGTTTTGGACTCTTGTACACATGGAATGGTACGCAGTCTGATCTGAAGCCTATGTTGTTCGCTGCACACCAGGACGTGGTGCCAGTGGACGCCAGTATGCTTGAAGAGTGGACTTACCCTCCATACAGTGCTTACTACGACGGTGAGTTCCTGTGGGGACGTGGATCCTCGGATTGTAAGACCACACTTATTTCCACGCTTGCAGCTGTGGAGAAAATGCTCGAGGAGGGTTACACAACCGAGAGAACTGTTCTGATGGCTTTCGGCCAAGATGAAGAGATCAGTGGATTTATGGGTGCTACATACATTGCAAAGCTTCTGAAAGAGCGCTATGGTGAGAACTCTATCTATTCTTTGATTGATGAGGGCCCAGGTGTCCTTGCTAATGGAGGCAGAAGATTTGCCTTGCCAGGCATTGGTGAGAAAGGCTTTACCACAATCACTGTCTCCTTGTCTACCAAAGGAGGCCATTCATCAATGCCCCCACCACACACCAATATCGGTGTCATGGCCAAGCTGATCTCATTGATTGAGGACACTCCCTTCAACCCAGTTCTCGAGGAGACCAACCCTGCTTTTGGACTACTGGAGTGCCTTGCAGAGCACACTGCGATGTTTGACGCTAACGGCACCAAGAACGCCATCTTAGCCGCAAGAGGCAACGATTTGATAAGATCCAAGCTCGCTCATAAGCTGGCTATGGATCCATTATACGCCACCCTTGTCTCCACTACACAGGCAGTTGACTTGTTCCACGGAGGTGTCGCAGCCAATGCCCTCCCAGAGTTCTCGAACTTCTCTGTTAACCACCGCATTGGTGTTGATATCAAGTTCGACGACGTTTTGCACAAAATTTTGGGAAATGTTGAGACGATTGCTGAGAAATTCGATATGTCTGTTGCTCTGGGCAACGAGACATCAGTCAGATCTGAAGGCAAACATGGTGAGTTTGTTGTGAGTTGGGACAGAATCTTGGAACCGGCTCCGATTACGCCAACCGGAGACCACAAGTGGGATGTTCTCTCAGGCTCTATCAAGCACATCACAGAGGACTACATGTATCCTGATGAACCACCAACAATTGTGTCTGGTTTCCTCATGCTTGCCACAACTGACACCAACAAGTACTGGGACCTCACCGAGCACATCTACCGCTTCCAGATGACAACTAACTCACTGACTAACCACATCCACGGTGTAGACGAACATGCTCCGTTCAGTGACCACTTGTACCAGATTGCCTTCATCTACGAGTACATTAAAAATGTCAACGAGTACGCCTCTGGTGAACTTTAAGTAAACTTTACCACACCAATGTATGTCATTAATGCCATTACGTATGATGCTCATCGCAGATGCTGCCTGATGCGGAAATATCTCCGCCCTCCGCTTCTACGTCCGCGCCGTCTCAGCGGGGTGGAGGTCCTCACCCTTGACGCATGCGAAGAGGTGGAGTATGGTGACACATAGAACTGCGTGAAAAAGCTGTGGGAGGCCCTTCGTCTGTAGAAAAATTATCAGTGATCTTCTTTTGAGCTCAAAGACCAGTCACAAGAGGCTCTGAGTAAGTTAATTGCACATAAATTATAAGAAAACATGGCACTGAGGACAAACATGACGTTCAAAGAGCAGATGCATGGGTTCCCCTGGGCTCAGATACTGGTAATATCGCTTGTGAGACTTGCGGAGCCCATCGCCTTCAGCTCTCTCTTCACCTATGTGTACTTCATGGTTGAAGATCTGGGAGTAGCCGAGTCCAAGGCCGATGTGGCGAAGTATGCTGGGTTCCTAGCATCATCCTTTGCTTTCTGTCAGGTTTTGACCGGTGTTTTCTGGGGAAGATTCGCTGATAAGCATGGCCGCAAGCCTACCATCATCTTGGGGCTCACAGGCTCCATGTGCTCTGTGTTGATCTTTGGATTCTCAAGGAGCTACTCAACTGCACTTTTTGCTCGGTGTATGATGGGATTGTTGAATGGAAACGTGGCGGTCATCAGAACAATGTTAGGAGAGATCGCCAAGGATAAGAAGCATCAGGCCTTGGCGTTTGCTGTGATGCCTTTGATCTGGAGTTTGGGATGTGTCATCGGGCCTCTTATTGGAGGTTACCTGAGTGGAAAAGAAACAGTGTTCAAGTTCATGGCTGGGTTTGTTGAAAAATTCCCTTACGCAAGGCCAAACTTGGTGCTTGCCTTCTTGCTGTTCTGCTCCATTTGTAATGCGCTGCTGTTCATGGAGGAGACACACTACAGATATAGGTACCGCCACGACATATTCTTGGAATATGGTGACAAGATTTTGAGATCAAAGCTTAGCCACATCACTCCACTCAGACCTTGGCACTCAAACTTTGACGATGAAGCGGATGAGGCCATTCCTCTCAATGAGTTCTCATCACCATCATCAACCTCATCAGAAAGTGAACCAGCAACACCGAAAACCATAAAGCGGGAAGATGCTAATGTGAAGACAAGCGTACTCTTGAATGGTGAAGATGACGAAGAAGACAGCACGAGCTTCAAAGATGTGATGACAGTTCCTATCATTGCCGCTCTTCTTTCTATATTTATTACCTCAGCCCACGCGGTTGTATGCGACGAGTTTATACCCGTCTTCCTCTCAGCGCCAATTTCAACAGATACCGAAGGAAATTTGATATCTCATTTCCCGTTCAAGCTTTCAGGTGGCTTGGGATACTCGTCTCAGGATACTGGTACTCTACTTTCTACCACCGGTATGATCACCGTCATGTTCATTATCTTTGCATTACCATACATCAATCGTAAGATGGAAACACTCACGATCTACAGGGTGTTCAGTTTGCCTCTGCCATTGCTCTACCTATCATTCCCTTATGTTGTCTTGCTAGCAGAGAGACCTGGTCTAGCCAAGTTCATGATTTATCTATCGTCGACCATCCGCTCCCTTTGCCTCAACCTTTTGTTCCCACAACTAAACTTCATCGTTCATCTTTGTGCTCCTCCTAAGCAGAGAGCTTTCGTCAACGGCATATCTATCTCGTTTTCGTCGGCAGCAAGATGCTCTGCACCATTTCTCTGGGGATTTATCATGAGTATCGGGCAAGCTCATAACATCGTCTGGTTAGGATGGTGGGCCCTGGCAGGGACTGCCATCTTAGGTATCTATTACAGCAAGAATTTAACCGACGAGGACCAAGATCAGTCCAACTCGATTAGTACGGTGAGGCTCGATAGGGATGACTGAAAGTTAATCATCTAATACATTATACACAGCCTCCAAGGTTTACAGGAGATATAGGAAAATAAAGAGATATGTACTATGTATATGTATAAACAGACAAAGGTGCAAGTGCTATAAATACAAACATGATCGTAAATTCATGATTCATCAAACTCGGAACAAGAACCAAAACAAAAAGGCAACAATATAATAAAAAAAAACGCCGATCATTCAATCGACACTCATGTTCTCATCACCGTCATCATCTTTGATTGAATCCACATTTTCGTTGGATTCATAGAATACATCTTCGGATGAATCTTCAGGCTCTTGATTCAAGATCTCATCTTCGGAGTTCCCGAGGATGATAGCGTCGTGGTTGAGGTAATCATTTTGCTGGAATTCACCAGTCTTGATACCACCAAGAACACAATTGTACTGTTCCCTCGTCTCTGTCAAAACGTTAGTGACATAACCAATCCAGTTCTCATCGATTAGCTTGGAGTAGATCAGTTCATCGATCTCAGAATCATTAAATTTGGAGTTCTGGAACAATGACGAAAACTTGACCACTTCCTCAGCAATGAGAACCAAGTGGCCCATATAACCAAGTCGCACATTGGTGGCATCTTCCGTCTTTTGACAAAGCCTGTATGAATCAATGATCAGATTGGTTATATCACAGGATCTGAACAATTCAAAAATGAGGAATTGATTATAACCCACATCAAGACGGCCATTAAAGATCTGCTGGACAATATCAAATACCACGTTGTGCCAAAAATTGTTCCAGGGATACTTGTTGAACATTGCAATGATTGTGCTCAAAATCTTCGAGTCAACAAGCTGAATCTTGAAATAGTCACCAACGGTGGGCTCAACCCTCAGTGCCTCCTCCTTGCTTATAGATGGCTCCACCTCTTCAGTCTCATTGAGAAGGGGCAATTCACCGCCTCTCTTTGAGGGTAAAGCCGGTGTTGCGTGTGGTGACACTGTGATGTGCTTCTCGGAAACCGCCACTGATGGCTCGGCAGCTCCGATGTTTAGATTAGAAAGGTTGAGATGTGATGATGGCTTAATTGCGGTGTTACTGGAAGCTGCAGGTGGCGTGGTGATCAAGTCATCACTGAGAGCATTGGCCAAGTTGTTTTCCTGATCTTTCAAGAAGTTTTCACGCTCCTCAATGATCTTCTCAGTCAAGTGATTGTTCAAAAGGCCAATGTTAGAGCAGTGAAGGAGCTCAGCAACAAGCTCGCAAACTTTAAATCTTTCAAATCCAAGAGGTTCAATTTCTGTGTTAATCTGAGTTTTGACCCTCTTCGAAGTGAGAGCCTCATCCTGTAGAACACTGTTAAAGGCCGGCAATGTTTGTGCGAACATTCGTAACATGCGACCCAAGTAAATAGGATCTCTGGTATTTGGGGGATTCTTGTCTAGAGTGGTGTAGAGTAAGTTCACCTGATCGTAGTCGGAGTTGTTTTTTCTGATGATTTCGATGATAACGCCAACAACTGTGCTCAGTCCATTGCCCTTGTTCAAGATGATGCGAATCATTTGATCAACACATTCGTCTGCAACCAACTCTTTGGTCAAGAGGTTTGGACCAATAGTGTTCTCGTCGATGGAGGTATTTGCACTGATGGAAATCAAGGCTTTCAAGAAGTCACCACAAGAAGACTGTGTTGAGGTATCTTTCTCATCTCGTAAGACCTGAAGGAGCTTGGGAACAAGGCGCTGTTCAGAGAGGATTTCGATCATTCCCTTCGGTACGTCGGGCTTGTCAGATGCAATGATGCGAAGGAGGAAATCCATTATGATTGTGATATCGATGTGTTTGAGGAAAGTGTCCACAATGTCCCCTTGGGATCTAATGAAATTGAGCATTTGATCCGGCCTGGACTCCAAGAGCTGCTCGTTGATTTTGACGAAGAACTGAACTGATGGGGAGGCAGACTTTAGCGGAGTCTGGAGGAATGACCAGAGCTTTGATAGAACAGCTGGCTCCTCAACCAAGGTCTCCGAGATAAGCCATATTTTGCAAGAAAGAATTTCAGAAGCAACATGAATACGATTAATATGCTTAGATGCTTCTTCGTCATCAAAGTCTTGGGCCTCCCCATGGATCGATTGTGATTCGTTAGAGTCAAAAAGGTATTTCTCGTTCTTGTTGAACCAGTCAACGCTGTCAACGACAAGCTGAACGAGAATATCAAGTACCGATGCCTCTCTGTTATGATGCGATGGGGTTGGTGTTGCGCCTTCGCTTTCTTGTACAATAGCATCTGGAGCATCAGTACCTTCGATATTTTTAGTTGCTTGAGCTTCATTGCCGTGAATGTCGTCAACGTACCCCGTACAAATGAAGTCTATGAGTCTGTTGTTCTGGCGATTTAACTCGCTCAACACATTGGAGTCGTCGAGAACTGTGTAAACAAACTCCTTATCCAATGGGAGTTCATCAAGGTGCTCGATTTCCTCATTGCTTAGGGACGTAGTGTCAGAAAGCTCTGAGTTCCCTGCTAGCTGTTGTTGGTTGTTCTGGTTCTCCTGATCGAGCAGTGTTCGTTTCTTGTAATAAGTATCCAACAGCCTGTTGAGGGACGAAGCTGAGTTACCGCCCTGCCCAAATAGCCAGAAAGACATTGACAGGCGTGGTTATATGATTCTTAGTGCTCAATGACTTAGTGGAGTGCAAATGTGAAAAGTTGCTCTTCCGAGTCCTCTCAATTGCTAATGGACGGTTAACGCAGTGTGGTGTTCCTGGGGTTGCTGGAGGGTGCTGAGTTCTTGACGGTTTTAACGGTGTTGTTCAATGGCAATAGTTTGAATGACTGTCACAAAGCTCCTTGGTCCAGCTGCTATGTCAATACGATGCGATTGAGATCAAGCGCTCTGTGTTGAGTGCTGTAGAAGCGATGCCCTCAGCTATTTGTACCGTTGATCAACGATTTGTATTTTGGCTGGAGAACCACACTGTTGACTTTTCGCTTGAGGATCCCACCAAACAGCTGCCCGCAATTTTCGGCCTAGGCCCCACCGCCCGTGGGTCAAAAAAATGGTTGGCAGCCCTGATCTCTTATCGCTGGTCACGAAGCCCTGGGCAGTGATCAAAACAAAAACAAAGGCTTTTCATCAACATCTGTCATTGCCACCTATGCATTTTAAATCTAAGCAACGCAAAACATCCCAACTATCACAATGGTTTGTGTTTTGAAGAGGCTTTTGTACCTTCTGGCTCTACTTCTTTTGGTAGCGCGCCTTGTTGACTTCTCATCGCCGGAGTTTGACCCTCTGCGTGCCCAATGGCACAGCACCTATGACAGCCTTACTCAAAATCAGTTGTACGGCGAGTACATTCAACCTGTAAATGGAAAGGTTGCTCCTTTCGTTTCTGGTATCCATGAGAACTTTGTTTCACCTACATTTACAAGGGTCAATTCCATTGCCGTGGATAAATATCAGGTGTACCTCTCCAAGCACTTCGGCGCTATTCATGACAAGATTTCCTCCTCACCATTGAGCGCTACTTGGGCCACTTATAAGCCACAAGTGACCAAACTCAGTGAATTTGTTAGTGAGAAGCTGGATAACGTCCAGGATGTTGCTACCAAATACACTGCTCTTGCCCTTGTCAAGACCAATTTGGCTTCCAAATACGCTTATTCCCAGACGAGCGTCTTCTTGAGAGACTCTCTTGCCAAGGCTTCTGTGTTCTACGCAGACTCACAGCCTAAGGCCATTGCATTCTACAAGGAAAGGGCCGTGCCATTCTTTAGAACTTCATTCACCGAATCCAAGGCCTTTGCTTGTAAGGCTGCCTGCGGTGCAAAGAAGTACGCTTTGATAGGGTTCAACAGCACCAAGGACGCTTACTACACTCATGTTCACCCTTTCTTTTCAAGAAAAGTGCTTGTTCACTTGAATGCGTACTACGAAGAGTACCTTAAGGAGTATATTGATATTTTTGTCTACCACGCCAACAAATATTACAACCTCTTCAGAATCAGCCAAGCCCTCAGCGTATCAAGGAAGGTCATCTCTGGTTCTATGGATCAAGCAGCCAAGTACTTCCAGGGACCTGCCGTGGTCTCCACAGAATCCATAGAGGCTACCACAGCTGACGAGGAGGATTTGCCAACTGACACTGCTTTTGAGGCCATGGGTACCCCAGATATTATAGAGACCGATGACTCCACTGTCACTGAGACTGATGTTGAGCCGCAGGCAGACATTGAAACCGAAATCGCTGAAGAGACTGAGATCGAAACAGCTTCTGCTAACTACGAGCTGGAGAAGCGTTCTGAGCATGAACTCATCCACGAAGAGGACACTTTGTCCCTGTCTGAGGAAATCCAGGCTTGGAAGACTTACATCGTGGAGTCAGTTCAAAACATCTGCAATAACTTTGATTCCTCCATCGCTGACTTGGAACAAGTCATGATTGCCGACATGAAGCCATCTATTACGGAATTGCTACGTAACTTGACTGAGACGGCCAACAAAGACTATGCTGTCATCAATAAAGCAATTTATAACATCAATTCCACCACTGCCCTCTTGGAATCTGGTGAAGAGGTTGAAATTGACAAGAACGGTAACATTATTGACCACAGAATTACGAGAGAAGAGATTCGTGAATTGCTCGCAGAGAAGCCAGAGACGCTACGTGTCATTGCCGAGAAGGTTAACGATAAGCTTAGGTCATTCGTCTCAACTGTTGAAGCAGCTATCGAAGATGAAAGAAAGTTAATTGTTGACATCTACGAGGAGTTTGCCGAGGTTGCCATCAATGAGTTTAGTAAGAAAATGATGTACTCCACCTTCTCTTCGAGCTTTGACAGCTTCCAGAATAAGAAGGATGATGAAAGCTTCAAGGATTGGAAGGAGTATGTTAAGGTCAAAAACACACTGATCACCAAGAGAGAAGAACTTATCAACAAGAATGCTGAAATGCTGGGCGTGAACGCCTTGCTGGCTGAAATTCGAGAGACATTGAGAGCTCTTGACCATGAGACTGGCTCCTACTACGCCATTCTCAGAGCGAAGGCTAATTTGGAGTTCCAGGAGCGTGAAAAGAAGGAGAGACTTGAAGACGAAGCAGTTCAGCGAGCAATTGATGATATTGAACAGCATGAAGGCGAGGTGGAAGAAGACAAGTCCAAGCTTACTTTGACAACTACGGTTTTGAAGTTCCAAACGCTTAATGAGGACGGCACTGTTCAGACAAATGAGGCTGAGCTTGAAGTTGAAGAAGAAAATCCTTCGGATGTGGAGTCTGACGGGGAAGACTTTGAACCGCCTTCAGACAATGAGGATGACTATGTTGCTATCGTCGGTTCACCAGAGCATATTGTTGTCTCTATTGATTCCACAAATGAAGAATCTGTAGAGGCCGTTGCTGAGGAGCAAGACCCAGTTGAGGAGTCAACTCCGGAGGTTGAGGTTTTGCCTGAGCAGACTACAAATGACGAGCCGGCTGAACCCTCGCCTGAGGAAATTGTGCAACATGTCGAAGATGTTGTCGAAGAGGAGGTGGACTATAAAACCCATACTGATGACCCTGAAGTTGCCGAGGAAGAAGTCAAAGTTGATACCCCAGAGATGCGTTACGCTGAGTCACCATAATAGGGCTCTTATCAGGGCTAGCCGAATTGTATAATATAACTAGAAAATAACACAGCTTGTAATTTGAGATACAGCATGTAGGGAAGATGGTAAGACATGTCAAATATGACTTAGGACGCCAAATATTTCTTCGGATCCAAAGCACAGTTTATTGTACCTATCGTCGATCAACAGTACTAGGCGACCCGGGATTGTTACCGAAACAGAGTTATCTCTCTTGCCTAGCTATGTTTACAAGTTGAGACGGGCCTGAAGATCAACACCTGGAACGAACCCGGCCAATTCGATGTGCGGTGTTCGGTGATCCCGGTAGGCATCTTGGAGCTGACGCGGCCTATCAGAGTCCCGGATAACATCTATGTGATCTTAGGATATAATTCTACCACTATTCTACCAAAAACAGCTGCTAGCCATTAGTCCCTCCCACCATTGAAGTAAGCCACACGGAATGTGCCAAAGCCAGCACCAGCACGATTCTGGCCGGCGAAGCTTCTCTGTTATGGTACGCGCACACATTCTCTGGGAGATCGAAAAACCGAAGAAAAAACGCGTCAACAAGGAAGGCCCCAAACAGACACGCCCATAGGAAAGAAGTCAACAAACAACCCGCAACCAACGCCACAAGTAATCACCATTGCAACCGCGCTGATAGGTCTTCTTCTACACAGTTCAAGTATAGGGAAGTTTAGCACACAATTACAATGGCTTCCACATTTGACGTTGGAACGTAAGTACCGGATCCGAAGTCCACCAGAAGTGTTTGTTGTCCTGAGACGCGCCTCTAAAGACATCGACGATGAACAGCTAGCGAGGGTAGCGACACCGCTGGGCGAACCAATAACTTCGAATATGGTCTTATTTTAGAGCTTCAAGAGAGCTGGTACTAACTGTTTACTCATAGCCGTTGCTGGATCCGCAGTGAGACAGAGGGATGGGTTGGCGCAGAAGTGTCTAAGCACACAAACGATGGCGGCAAGCACCACTTGGAATTGACTGTTGAATCCACCAATGATGTTGTCGAGATTGACACAGACTCTCTGGATGAGAACAACGAGAAGTTGCCAATGCTGAGAAACCCTCCAATCTTAGAAGCCACTGAAGATTTGACCTCTCTCTCGTACTTGAACGAGCCGGCGGTTCTCCACGCCATCAGGGTCAGATACTCCCAGCTCAACATCTACACATATTCAGGTATCGTCTTGATCGCCACAAATCCTTTCCAGAAAGTGGATCAGCTTTACTCGTCTGATATCATCCAGGCCTACTCTGGTAAACAGAGAGGCGAACTTGAGCCTCACTTGTTCGCTATCGCCGAAGATGCCTACAGAAGAATGAAGGAGGACGAGAAGAACCAAACCATTGTGGTCTCTGGTGAGTCCGGTGCTGGTAAGACTGTGTCCGCCAAGTTCATCATGAGATACTTTGCCTCTGTGGAGGAGATCACAAACAACGACAGTGTCATGGGATCAAAGAACACTGCACACATCGAAATGTCCAAGACAGAACAGCAGATCCTCGCTACTAACCCTATCATGGAAGCATTTGGTAATGCTAAAACAACCAGAAACGACAACTCGTCCCGTTTTGGTAAGTACTTGGAGATTTTATTCAACCATAAGATTTCGATCATTGGTGCTAGAATCAGAACGTACTTGTTGGAGCGTTCCAGATTGGTCTTTCAGCCTAAGATAGAGCGTAACTACCATATTTTCTATCAAATGATGGAAGGCTTATCCAGTGAGCAGAGAGAGCAGTTGTACTTGACCAACATTGATGACTTTTACTACTTGAACCAAGGTGGTGACCATAAGATCGAAGGTGTTGATGACAAAGAGGAGTTCAAGGCAACAACCGATGCACTGTCATTGATTGGTTTCAGTGATGACAAGCAGCACCAAATATTCACACTCCTCGCCGCTTTGCTTCACATTGGTAACATTGAGGTTAAAGCTGCCAGAAATGACGCTTCTCTTTCCTCGGACGAGCCAAATTTGGTGAAGGCTTGTGAGTTGCTCGGGATTGATCCAATGAACTTTGCCAAATGGATTACCAAGAAGCAGATTATAACCAGATCCGAGAAGATTGTCTCAAACTTAAACCATAAGCAAGGTATCGTTGCCAGAGACTCTGTTGCCAAGTACATCTACTCCGCTTTGTTCGATTGGTTGGTCACGTATATCAACAATGACTTATGTACACCTGATGTGATCCAACACATCAAGACATTCATTGGTGTCTTGGATATCTATGGTTTCGAGCACTTCGCCAAGAACTCTTTCGAGCAGTTCTGTATCAATTACGCTAATGAGAAGTTGCAGCAAGAGTTCAATCAGCACGTCTTCAAATTGGAGCAAGAGGAATATATCAGCGAGAAGATTGAGTGGTCATTCATTGAGTTCAGTGACAACCAGCCTTGTATTGATTTGATCGAGAAAAAGCTGGGTATTCTTTCTTTGCTGGACGAGGAATCTAGATTGCCTGCTGGTAACGATGAGAGTTGGGTTACTAAGTTGTACCAAACGTTGGATAAAGCACCAACAGATAAGGTGTTCAAGAAACCAAGATTTGGTCAAACCAAATTCATTGTCGCTCACTATGCTCTTGATGTCGAGTACGACATCGAAGGTTTCATCGAGAAGAACAGAGACACCGTTTCTGAGGGGCATCTTGAAGTGTTGAAGGCCTCTAAGAACGAGCTTTTGACTGAGATTCTAGACAATCTCGACAAGGCCAATGCTGCTGTTGAAGAAGCTGCTGCCGCTGCTAAGAAGCCTGGCGCAAGAACTGTTAACAGAAAGCCAACATTAGGCTCCATCTTCAAGAACTCTTTGATCGAATTGATGAACACTATTAACTCCACGAACGTTCACTATATCCGCTGTATCAAGCCAAATGACGAGAAAGTGGCTTGGAAGTTTGACCCGCTTATGGTTTTGTCTCAATTGAGAGCCTGTGGTGTTTTGGAAACTATCAAGATTTCCTGCGCGGGTTTCCCAACCAGATGGACATATGAAGAGTTCGGAAGTAGATACCACATTTTGCTGCACTCGGAAGAGTATGGTGATCTTCTCCGTGGCAATGCTGACGAACAAAGCATCCGTGCTATCTGTGACTCCATCTTGAAAAAGACCGTTGATGATGAAGCCAAGTATCAGTTGGGTTTGACAAAGATCTTCTTCAAGGCTGGTATGCTCGCTCACTTAGAAAAACTCAGAACTGAGAAGCTTCGTGACTCCGCTATTCTTATCCAGAAGCAAATTAGAGGTGTGTACTACCGTCGCCAGTACCAAGAGATCAGAGAGTCTATTGCCAAGCTTCAAGCCCTCGTCGTTGGATACAACACTAGGGTTAGAGTTCAGAAGGAGATTGAGAGCAATGCTGCTACAAACATCCAGACCTTACTCAGAGCTTATCTTGCACGTAAGAAGTATAATCAAGCTACACAGTCTATTGTGGCTTTGCAAGGATTGATCCGTGCTCGCACTGCCAGAACCAATTTCCTCTCTTCCCAGAAGGAACAGCATGTCATCACGATCCAGAAGCATCTCAGAGCGCACCAGGAGGCTAGCAAGTACAACAAAACCAGAAAGGCAGCTGTCACCACACAGTCTGTTTATCGTATGGTTCTTGCCAAGAGACAGTTGAAGACATTGAAGGCCGAGGCTAAATCTGTCAACAAATTGAAGGAGGCCAGTTACAAGTTGGAGAATAAGGTTATTGGCCTATCTCAGCAGTTGACAGACAAGGTCAAGGAAAATAAGTCTTTGATTGCTGAGATTGAGTCGTTAAAAGTTGCTGTTGAAGAATCCCAGAAGACTCATGAGACGCTCAAGGCTAGGGAGATTGAGCATCAGACTAACCTCTCCACAAAGACTGAAGAGCACAGCAAGGAGCTCGACCAATTGAACTCAGAACTTGCGCAGTCCAAATCTGAATTGGAGCTGTCAAGCAAAAAGATTCTTGAGTTAACTGAGCTCCAGACACAGCTCAAGAATGAGGTCAAGGACACTCTTGACCAATTGACGGCAGCCAGGGAGGAGCTTTCCAAGCGTGATGTAACGGAAGGTGACTTGAAGTCACAAGTTGCCCAGCTCAAGAATGAGTTGGAACAGCTCTCGAAGCAGCGTAGTACGAACGGAAGATCTGGTATGAACAGCAGCATCACTCCTAAGAGATCTAGACGCTACAGCAGTCAGTCTCAGAACAGCGACCTTCACAACTACAGTCCGAAGCCAATGTCCGTCATTCCAGTGGGTAACCAGGAGGAAGATGCCGAAAGTATGGTCCAGTCTCTTACTGCAATCACCAATGAGCTGTACAGATTATTGCAAGACTCCAAGTCTCTGCATAACGAGATCGTCAGCGGCCTTTTGAAGAATTTGAAGATTCCAATGAGTGGTGTCATGTCCGAGCTGACCAAGAAGGAGGTGCTGTTCCCAGCAAGAATCATCATCATCATTTTGAGTG
Source organism: Petasospora stauntonica (assembly GCA_030558335.1). NCBI lineage: Eukaryota > Fungi > Ascomycota > Saccharomycetes > Phaffomycetales > Wickerhamomycetaceae > Petasospora > Petasospora stauntonica. Next base: position 1,074,445 of record JAJMSG010000005.1, read on the forward strand.
ACATGTGGAGACTGGGCTTGACTAAGGAGTCCGAGGAGTTCCTGGGAGAGGTTCTGGGAGTGATTCAAAGTATTGTCGGCTCTTTGAAGGATGATGATGTTATCCCACACGGTGCTTTCTGGTTATCGAACACACATGAGTTATACTCCTTTGTCACATACGCTGAAAACACGATTGTTGAGAACGAAAATATCCTCAGTGAAATGGGTGAAGAGGAATTCGAGGAATACCTGAAGCTTGTGGCCGTGGTTAAAGAAGACTTTGAGTCTTTATCTTACAACATCTACAACATGTGGATGAAAAAGATGGAGAAGGATTTGGAGAAGCAGGTCGTCTCTGCAGTTGTGTTATCTCAAGCATTGCCTGGCTTCATGACCACAGAGTCAGCACCATTCTTGAGTAAGGTGTTCTCTCAAAGTGTTCAGTACAAGATGGATGACATCTTGAGTTTCTTCAACAACGTCTACTGGTCCATGAAGTCTTATTTCATTGAGATTGATGTGATGAATGACGTCATTATTGAGTTGTTAAGATTCATTGATGCCGTCTGTTTCAACGACTTGATTATGAGACGTAACTATCTGTCTTGGAAGCGTGGTTTGCAATTGAACTACAATGTTACCAGAATTGAGGAGTGGTGTAACAGTCATGAAATTCCAAACTCCTCGAACTACTTGGTTCATTTGCTCCAGGCAGCTAAGTTGTTACAATTGAGAAAGAACTCCAAGGATGACATTGAGATCATCTTTGAGATCTGCTACGCTTTGAAGCCAGTTCAGATCCAGAGACTCTTGTCCCAGTACGACATTGCTGACTACGAAACACCATTGGACTCTAGCGTTTTGGCTGCAGTTGCCGACAAGGTGAAGGAGCAGGGTGCCTCTTCTGATGACTTCTTCGAGCCTGTTAATGTTGACGGTCAATTTGAGGATCCATTCAGAAAGGTTGAGACCAGACCATTCACCAGAGTTGAGGCGTATGTCCCAGCCTGGCTGAACCTGCCAATTGTGAGAAGAATTGTTGAGCTTGTCACAAAGAATGCCAGTGCTCAGGAATACTTGAACACAAGGCAGGAGAACGGCGACCCTCTTGAAGCTTAAGCAATTGCTTCTGGAAGAGGTGAGCTCTATTGATTTTGCCTGATTTATAAATACCCCTACACATAGATGTATTAATTGAGGAGTTGTGTACTTATTGGCTTGTTAATTGTAGATTAGTATAATCAACAGATGTGGTTTAGCATGTGAGGCTCTGATCGCGCCAAATGGCGCTCTCTGTTTGGTCATAATCTACGCCAAAGTCCAGATCGGGAAATACCATGGGCGATGCGCGAAATTAGTGGCATGTGAAATTTTTTTTTTCCCGCCCTCGCACATGGGCGTTTAAAAAGCTAAACGAGTGGCACACTTTTCACACTTCTACACTTCACTGAAGTCCTTGGATTCATCCAAATTAATTCAGATAAATACAATGTCTGCTCCAGCCGCCACTTACAAAGTCGCCGACATCTCCCTTGCTGCCTTCGGTAGAAAGGACATTGAGCTCTCCGAGAACGAGATGCCAGGTCTTATGGAGATCAGAAGAATGTACGGTGACCAGCAGCCATTGAAGGGTGCCAGAATCGCTGGTTGTTTGCACATGACCATCCAGACCGCTGTCTTGATCGAGACCCTTGTTGCTCTCGGTGCTGAGGTTACCTGGTCTTCCTGTAACATTTTCTCCACCCAGGACCACGCCGCCGCTGCTATTGCCGCTGCCGGTGTCCCAGTCTTCGCCTGGAAGGGTGAGACCGAGGAGGAGTACTTGTGGTGTATTGAGCAGCAGTTGCACGCTTTCAAGGACGGTCAGAAGCTCAACTTGATCTTGGATGACGGTGGTGACTTGACCTCCCTCGTTCACGAGAAGTACCCAGAGATGCTTGAGGGTTGTTACGGTTTGTCCGAGGAGACCACCACCGGTGTTCACCACTTGTACAAGATGGTCAGAGACGCCACCTTGAAGGTCCCAGCCATCAACGTTAACGACTCTGTCACCAAGTCCAAGTTCGACAACTTGTACGGCTGCAGAGAGTCCCTCATTGACGGTATTAAGCGTGCCACCGATGTCATGCTTGCCGGTAAGGTTGCCGTTGTCGCTGGTTTCGGTGATGTCGGTAAGGGTTGTGCCATGGCTCTTAGAGGTATGGGTGCCCGTGTCATCGTCTCCGAGATTGACCCAATCAACGCTCTTCAGGCTGCTGTTGAGGGTTACCAGGTTGCTCCATTGGAGGAGGTTGCCTCTATCGGTCAGGTCTTCGTCACCACCACCGGTTGTAGAGACATTATCACCGGTGTTCACTTCGAGCAGATGCCAGAGGATGCTATCGTCTGTAACATCGGTCACTTCGACATTGAGATCGATGTCGCTTGGTTGAAGGCCAACGCTGCTGAGTGTGTCAACATTAAGCCACAGGTTGACCGTTTCACCATGAAGAGCGGTCGTCACATCGTCTTGCTTGCTGAGGGTAGATTGGTCAACTTGGGTTGTGCCACTGGTCACTCTTCCTTCGTCATGTCCTGTTCTTTCTCCAACCAGGTCTTGGCTCAGATCGCTTTGTTCAAGGAGAAGGACGAGGAGTTCAAGGCTAAGAACATTGAGTTCTCTAAGACTGGTCCATTCGAGAAGGGTCAGGTCTACGTCTTGCCAAAGGTTCTTGACGAGGCTGTTGCCCGTGCTCACTTGGGTAAGCTCGGTGTCAAGCTCACCAAGCTCACTCCAGTTCAGTCCGAGTACTTGGGTATCCCAGTTGAGGGTCCATACAAGGTCGACCACTACAGATACTAAGTTTATCTGAGTGCTTAAAGAGGAAGGCTTGCATCAACTGCTTTCTTTCCGAATTATCGTCATGAATTTTCCATTCTCATTATTCCTTAAAGTTAACGAATTTTATTACTACTCTTTTTATCTCATATCTTTTACGCCAGATGATGATGTTTTTGCTGGGGCCAGGGTTCCATATATATACATACATACAGCGTGTGCTGGCTTGTTCAGTTCACGTTAGAATGATACAGGTGGTCCTCAACGGATCTAATTAAACTTGAAGTGTAGTACTCAGCGAGGTTGGTAGCAAATTTCACACAGTCACCGTTGTTTTGTGGAAGATTAACATCACACTTAAGATCGTTACAAAGATGGACCACGGGACTGAGATGTCGCGCTTATACCTCCCGTGACTTGTCACGTGATCAGGGTGTTTTTTTTCACCCCCCACAATCTTATAATCTAGTGAGCGATAAAGCACCTGGTGTAACAATTTATCCTACTTGCCGCACACCCCTCTTTATCTGATATATAAAGGTTCATATGGCCACTTGAAAACACTATTCATATCACGTGCAACTTGACCCTGGATACGTTATAGCAGCCAACACCGTATCGCTGCACTCATTATAATTATATAAGATGGAGGTATTGCCTAAAATCTCGTGTACTGTTCTTGCGTACACCCTAACGCATCTATTCTTTAGGGGCAGTGAATTATCAGCTATGCCAATTCAACAGGGTCATCCCAATTCCCCTTCAACGTTATCCAAAAAAGCACTCTTTGTGTTCATTCTTATGTTCCTGCTTGCCTCCACGCCAACCGTTAGAGTTGCATTCGCTACTGCCACCATGGGTGTGTTTGCCTTTCAGTCTGCAGTCCCCTATCTCCGTTACATGTTACAACTTGTTACGGGCGTTGCTCCTAAAAGCGCTGAAGCTGGTGGTGTCTCTGGCTGCTCGAGCTTGATGCCTGCCTCTTCTCAGACTGATGAACAGGTTAATGATCAGCACATAAACGTGGACAAAGCAACGTCAATGGAAGAGTTTATCTGGTTCCCTGAGCAAAACTTGACTTCCAACGACGACAAGGAAGAAGTATGGGCGAATATTTGGGAGTGTGTAAAGCACCAGAAATTTAACCTATTCGGTTTAATGTGTGCGCTAGGGTCCAATCTCAAGAGCAAGAACGTGGAGCTGCTTGTAACTTTGATGAGAGGTTTGCAGATGAGAAGAATTGAAAGTTACGCTGAATTCAAGGCAGCTTTCCTTGAAATCGGGTTGCCAGCTTCAGTGAAGAAAGAAAAGATTTCTCAAGCTGTTAGTAAAGTCATGAGTTTCCCTAAGGTCACCAATGAGTCCGAAGCTAAAGAGCTTATGAAGCTTGTCGCAGGTTTGCCTTACCTCATTTTCAAAACTACTCCAGGGCTTGTCAGTTCTATGGTTTGTATCGGTCCCCTCTCAGATGCTAAGAACGAAAGCCAGCTAATCTCTGACTTGTTGTCCCTTGAAACAAATGACATTAACCGACTAGGAGAACTCGCAGCAGACAGTCCTCTCTGGGATGAGCACTTTCCTCACTACTCCTCAAAGAAGAACTTGCTTATGCGTCAAAAGAAGAGCAAGCTGGAGAGATCTAGAGCTGAGCGGTCTAAGTATAGCAGAAGTTCATCCGAGCTCACAAACGAGAGCCCCAATGAACACCAAGACGTAGACTTCCTTGGTGTAGACGATGACGCTTCCTTCTGTGATGTCGTCGGGTGTAACTTGGATTTGAATAATGCTGGTCCATGATTCGTCTTTACAAGGGCATCAGGCGGACTTGGTCTTCCAGTCATTTCCTTATTTGATTTTCGGAGACAATTGTCTAGGATAGCATGTCTGCACAAGATTTTAGTACCATCAGCACTAACACTTCACGTCTAGATGTTCATTGGATGGATCTATCTGGCAGACAGCTTTGCCAGACATCCTGTCGAGGTCACAAAAACGATTTAAGGGCCAACACTGAGTTTCTGACAGAGAGGGCTGTTGAGAGGGCTGTTGAGATTTGTATAAGTTTCAGTTGTTGAAGTATGAGTATATCAGTGTAGCTCAGCTTCCTAAAACGGAAATTCCCCCGATACAGAAATTAGGTGCGTCACAATTTTTCGCGTTTCGCGTTTATCCAGGGCAACGCTGGGGGCTCAAAACCTCTATGTTGACATTTCTCTTGCAGATTTGCCACTCTTCCCCAGTTAGCTGCTCATAGTCATAGTGATCCACTCGAAAGTGAAGATGTCTGGCTCAGAGACTGAGAGTGATACTCCGCTGCTTGCCGGTGGCTTTATCAAAGATGATCCCGACTTGAAGAAGCCAAAGCGTACTACTCGACAGAGCAAAGGCAGATCAACCAGATCAACGAGGTCTGCTAACGTCAGCTACGTCGAAAGCTCTGATGGGGAAGATGACGTTAAAGTTGAAGAGGTTTCCGTAAAGCCAGAGCCAAAAAGAAGGTCAAGAAGATCCACTGCAGTCTCAGCTAAGGCCAAGATCAAGAAGTTGGACGATGATTATGATGAGTACAATCTCGAGAACGATAAGGACTTTGAAGATGAGCTCGAGGATGAGGATGATGATATAGTGATAATTTCCTCAAGCAGGCGCTCCAGAAGCGTGGGCACTGAAAATGATCCAATCGATCTTTCAGACATAGAAGCCGAAGTCCAGGATTTAGAGGCTGAAGAGGTTGCTGATGACTCTGATACACCAATGGCAAAGACTGATAAGAAGCCGGCAAAGAGAAAGGCGCCGGCAAAAAAAGCAAAGAAGCCTAAGAAACCAAAGATCCCATACCATCAGCGTATGACTGAGAGACTCTACGAGATGCACCCTGACCTCAAAGATGTGTTCCCCAATTTGGAGAGTGCTGAGCGTATCAAAGTTGAGCAAGAAGAACAGCCTGATGGCATGAAAATTCAACTTCTTCCTTTCCAAAAAGAGGGTCTCAACTGGCTTCTAAAACAGGAAGCCAGCATCTACAATGGTGGTATCCTTGCAGACGAGATGGGTATGGGTAAGACCATTCAGACTATTGCGCTGTTCTTGCACGATCGTACGAAGAGGCCGAATTTAGTCATTGCTCCAACTGTAGCCTTAATGCAGTGGAAAAACGAAATTGCTTTGCACGCTGGCAATTCTCTCAGTGTTGAAGTGTTCCACGGTGCAAATCGTTCTGGAGATGCTGATCTCTTAGCCGAAAATGACGTTATCTTGACGACATATGCTGTGCTGGAAAGTGTGTTCAGAAAGCAGCAGTACGGCTTCAAACGAAAAGGTGCTACTGTCAAGGAAAAGTCTGCTCTTCACACCATTGAATTTTACAGAGTCGTTTTGGATGAGGCTCATAATATCAAAGATCGTCAGAGTAATACCGCAAGAGCTGCCAATATGCTGCGAACCCAGAAGAGATGGTGTCTCTCTGGTACACCTTTACAAAACAGAATTGGTGAGATGTACTCTTTGATCAAGTTCCTGAACATTCAACCGTTTGGGCAGTACTTCTGTACAAAGTGTCCATGTCGTTCTCATGATTGGGCTTTCAGCGATTGGAGGCACTGTGATTACTGTGGGCATGTTCCCATGCAACACACTAACTTCTTTAACCATTTCATGTTGAAGAACATCCAAAAACATGGTATTGCTGGCGAAGGTCTCCAGTCCTTCAGTAATATCCAAGCGCTGCTGAAAAATATCATGCTGAGAAGAACCAAGGTGGAGAGAGCTGACGATTTGGGTCTACCACCAAGAGTTGAGGAGATCAGAAGAGACTTCTTCAACGAAGAAGAAAAAGACTTATACCAAAGTTTGTACTCTGATTCCCAGCGAAAATTCAACGAGTATGTTGCTGAAGGTGTTGTTCTCAATAACTATGCTAATATCTTCACTCTTATCACGAGAATGAGACAGCTGGCAGACCACCCAGATCTGGTGTTGCGAAGAGTTCACAATAACGCCGAGTTAGGAACTCAGGGCTTGAATGGTGTGATTGTCTGCCAGTTATGTGATGATGAAGCTGAGGAACCAATTGCATCCAAGTGTCACCATAAGTTCTGTCGTATGTGTATCAAGGAGTACGTGGAATCTTTTGGAGGCAATGAAGATAAGCTGGAGTGTCCCGTTTGTCACATTGCTTTGAGCATTGATTTACAAGCACCTTCGATCGAAGTAAACGTGGAAGATTTCAAGAAAGGATCCATTGTGAATAGAATCAAAATGGGTGGTGAGTGGAGATCCTCAACCAAGATTGAAGCTCTGGTGGAAGAGCTATATAAATTGAGAAGTGACCGTCAGACCATCAAGTCTATTGTCTTCTCACAGTTCACATCAATGCTTGACCTTGTGGAGTGGAGACTGAAAAGAGCGGGCTTCCAAACTGTGAAATTGCAGGGTTCGATGTCGCCAATTCAAAGAGATAATACGATCAGATATTTCATGGAGAACACCAATGTTGAAGTGTTCTTAGTGTCCTTGAAGGCCGGTGGTGTTGCCCTCAACTTGTGTGAAGCATCACAGGTCTTCCTTATGGACCCATGGTGGAATCCTTCTGTTGAATGGCAGTCGGGTGACCGTGTTCACAGAATTGGACAATACAGACCTGTGAAGATCACGAGATTCTGTATCGAAGATAGCATTGAGTCTCGTATTATTGAGCTACAGGACAAGAAAGCTAATATGATCCATGCGACGATCAACCATGATGACGCTGCCATTAATAGACTCACGCCTGACGATCTTCAGTTCTTATTCCAGAGCTGAGTCTGTGATATAAATATAGTAATGTAACGAATGATTTAAATTTCAAGGGTAAGGCGTACATCACCGTCGAGACATTTCCTGGGCGGCGGATAAGGATAGCGGGGTGATGCATGCAAACAGCGTTTTAGCGCCCCAAAACGTACCTAAATCTTCTTATCGTGGAGTATCACAGAGGCTACGCAAGTCGACGTACCACATCTCAGTTTGGACTTCCTTTGTGACTTGTCCTCGCTTCGAGCCCGAAACAGCCCAGTACTATGAGAAATGCTCGAAAACCTTAGTGAGCACATCCCGAATACCACAGTTCAAGAGCTTGAGCCACCTGCGGAACAACAAGATCCCAATGTTTTTGCATTTGGCAGAGGAGTAGTCTTTGAACACCAAAAGCTGTTTATTCTATCAGCTTTTAAGGCACTCAAGCCCTTCGCTCACGTAGAAGGTGCCGCCTCAGACTATAAATCACAATTATTTGAAAGGTTACGAATGGCTTACGACATCCATTACGAGAAGAATGGGGTACCAACGCACTCTACAGCAGGTATCTTGAAAGCTCATGTGTTCGGCTGGCTTCTCTGTGAAGCTGAAGGCGAATGCAGTGCTGAGTCTCTCGGGTTGAGCGCTAGAAAAGCCGAGCTCTTGAAACAGGTGGTAATTGGCGCAAGGAGGCTCGCCTATGATGGGCACATGCATGATGCTGACGAGCACATAGCCATCACAAGTTTTGCCAGTGCTTCCAAGAAAACGATTAAGCAACTGGTGGAAGAATTGAATAGTTTCAATGCGTGGAGATTGGAAAGAATGTCCCAGCAGACCCCATCATTTGAGGCTTTGCACGACGAAGCGATGTCGCCAATAAACGGAGCACTGGAAGCAACCGGGATTGAGGGAGTTGGCCTAACGCCCGAAGAAGCAGAAGTCTTGCGTATTTCGTTGATGTTATCTCTGACTTTGAGTAGGACACTTGATGTGGACAAGTGTAAAATGGCGTTTCACCCACACTTCATCACGCTGGAGGAGTTTGATACGCTTTTCAAGCAAAAATACAGTACCTACCAGACCAAGAGGAAGTCAAATTGTTTAGTCTGTGACACTGGCTGTTATTTGGACGAGGAATTGCCTTCGGAATACGAACTGGATCGAGGATCTAAGACCTATATGTCTGATGTTATGGAGCTTGTGGTAAGGCAGGACGCAATTCACGCTAAACACCTGGAAGACGATCACAAAAGAATCAGGAAACACACGCGCCAAATGGAAGAGATGTTAGCCCACATGGCCAGCAGTTACATCTAATTACTCAATAAACCATAAGAGACGGTCCAATAGTGATTACGTAATCTCGTACCTGGTATTTTTGTCACGCGCACATAATGCCGCCGAAGCCCAGGGAGGGGACCACAGTTTGAAGTAATTGCACGTTAAGAAATCTGAAATGTACATTGACATGTAAAGTGTCCTAAGGCGTGTTAATAGTCTTGGTACCTACATTTGATTCACGGCTGAAGTCTCATATATCACTATCTCCCTCAATATTCTCTGTACAAAATGTCATCACAGGAGCCCAGGACTCGTACCAGTCCCCGTATTGAGACACAAGCGCTTCCATCCCGAGGCCAAAAGGAACTCACACCGAAGCCCGACCTACGGCCGCCATGTATTTCGTGTCGGTTGAAGAGAAAGAAGTGTGATAGAAAGCTGCCTGTGTGCACACGTTGTGTTGAGCTCCAAGTGCCGAGAGAACTCTGTTTTTACAGGGACAGTACCGGCCAGTACGAGAAAGAGGCAAAGTACGCTCAAGAGAGAGAACTTCGAAGAAACACAGAGCTGAAGTCCACAGTTGAGAGACTTCAACTTCTTTTGGAGTCAGCAGAGCGTTGTCAAGGCCATGCTGCTGAAAACATCACACTGGTGAATATAGCCGGCAACATTGGCGGAGGGGCTGGTAAGTCTTTGCTCAATCCGTTCAGAAATCCACTATACACCACAGTGATCAACACCGACAATGGAGACCAGCACATGGGATCTCTATCCATCTCTGGACTGATGTACAGTGACTTCAGAGGAAAGCTGATAATGGATCACGTGAACTCGGTTCTATCCAAAGAGAGACAAAAGTACATCCTGGGAGTGGTGAGTTTATCGAAGGACCAAGTGATGTTAGATGCCTTTGAAGAGCGTGTTAACGCCAAAATTGTTGGTGCGCCTGTGACAGACGGTGACTCTGTGATCATTGGAATGATTGCCGAGATTGAGAGTAAACTTCCGATGAAGCAGGATATGGATAACTTCTTCTACCAGTTCATCCAGCAGAACAAAGGGCGCTGGATTGGTGTTCCGTATCTGGACACTGACGTGCTGATGAGACATTATCATGATCTTTTCAAATGGGGTGAAAATAAAAGAGCAACTCTTAACATCAATCTACCCGAAGACTCGCCGAAGATTAATATGCTGGCTTTCTTTATGATTTTCCTCGCTTGGATGACTTTCATGAGACAAGTCCGAGTGTATCCACGTCTCTCTCCCGAGGCTATAAGAAGATCATTCAACTACGTGCTTTTCTCCCGATATTCACAAGCTTTGCTGAAGATTGGCATCATCAGTGAACGGATTCAACCTATCAACCTGCTTCAGAGTCCTATGGCAACGTGTACCTCCCTTTTACACCACTTGTTCGAGAAGTATTCGGCTGTGAGTAACTACCTGAATGATCATGATACATACCAATCATTCTCTCTCCTCACGACAAAAAGGCTCATTTCCTTTGCCAAACACCAGCATCTTCATGAGGATATTGACCGCTATTATCCAAGGTGTACCCCCAAGGAGAGAAGAAGTATGAAATCTCTGTGGTACAACATCGTTCTCTTGGATCTTTTGGACTGTATTGAGACCGGAGGGCTATCTAGCATTCAGCCGGGTGAATTAATGACAGAAGACGGAAGGCAAACTCATTTCTTAGCTGACATTGTGTCGAAACTCCATTGGGTGGTGTTCGACTACAACTTCATTGATGACGAGCTTAGAATGGACGATCTGATTCATTTTATCGAATCAAGCAGTGTCCCCAAGCTAAAACACTGTTACAAAGAACTAGGCACCAGCTCTGACCAAGGATACGCTGAGGCCAGTGCATTTGAGTCCTCTAGGTATGGTGAAGATGAGTATATCGAGCATCATATGATCACTGCACAACGGGGAATGCTGAGATACTTGATTTTTGCCATGATTTCTTCCTTTTACTATATCTGCTACGTGAGATTGGTTCAAAATGGTGAGCCTTCCACCTCAAAACGATTCCAGCGCATGCTCATGTTGAGTTTGAAGTACGCAATGGCATCCTTGCAACTTTACAAACTGCATCTTCAAGTTCTTTACAGCGCCGCTGCTACTGGAGATCCTTTAAGGCAATCGTTCCACTTCTCTGTGCTACTCCTCCTGAATCCTTTCATCACCATTGCATTCAGAAGAGCCACACTTCTTGGCTTCTGCGTCTTGGGTAATATGCTGAACATCGACACCAATTTGGTCGCTAACTATATGCTTTATGGTGGCGAGTTGGCTATGGACGAAGGTATCATAGAGATGTGCAGACAGAAGGGGTACTCGTACCAGAAACCCTACATGACCGATTTTGAGCACTTCGATGATGATCATGACTACGATAAAGTCAAAGAAACTTGGGGCCGTTATTTGGATCCGAAGTACCTCGTAGGTACTCTCAGTTCATTTTTCCAGGATTACACCGAGTTGGCCAAAATGGAGGGACTTAATGTGAGTTTCATGAAACTCTCGAGACCGTATGTTTTCGGTATCAAGTATTTCTCATATTCTCTCAACCTCTGTTTAGGTGATGAGTACATGGAATGGAAAAAGCATAATCCAAGATATGCTTCTGAGCCTCCAACTCCTCATCAAAGTACCAACGAAGGACTACCAAATCGCAAGAGGCCGCACACCAAAAAGGGGACGAATGAGGCCAACCCAGCAACAGATAACTTTGGAGGGTCCTTCAAAGAGCTATTTGAATCTTCAATTGCAACAAAGCCTTCTGGAGAGTTCTCATTCCTTGATTTCTTCGGTGGTCAGGTGGACGTTCCAAAGGACGACATTGAAGAGTATTTCAGCAGAGGGCGTGAATACAACTACGGATCTAAATAGCGATATATCACGAATTGAATGAACTTATGAATCACCCGATCATAGACCAGTTATTGCAGGCTGGGACGATGGCCATTTTGTAGTATCGGATATCGGATAAAAGGTGTGAATGAACGATGTATTGTCATGATCATGATCATTAAAATGCATAGACTTAATCGGATCCTCCTTGAGCACTAGCACCCACTTGATAAACCTGGGCATCACTGACATTTTCCTGGCCAGTATCGTTATGGATTTCACCGGATGAAATACTTCGATTGTCACTATTCACAGCTAAACCAGTCCCATATACCAGCTGCTTTATTTCCTTTCGAGAATAGAGCTTTTCGGGAGTCAAGATCTTTTCGAATAAAATCTTTCTACCCTTGGTGTAGTCGCCATCGATCTGTTCCCTGGCTGCCGTTACCCTATTGAACCCGACAAAGAGTCTATCTTGGTCGTTGCCTGATTCGGGAAATAATAGCTCTAGCATTTTGAAGTGGATTTGAGCGACTGAAATTGATCGTTCGAAGAGATTTGGCGTTCCGTCAAGTCTTCGCTTGGTCCTAAGACGCTGTAGCGCAGTATCCCTGTAACTAGATCTCAAGAAGGGAACAATTATTTTGTGAGTGTGGTCGACTGGCATTGGACGCGGTACACTGGTGTCGAATATAAGCAAGTCCGGACTCACGCTAGAGACGTTAGTGATCCATGTCTTCACATACTGAATAGGAGTAATGCCATCCGTCGATAACAGCGCAACGGGAGTGCGAGTTCTTGGCTTGCATTTGTTAGATACAAAACAAGGCAGCTTCACCTCGGCAGTAGGATTCTTTCTCCTCCCTATACAAAGGATGAGCTTACTCAATCCAAAGGTAAGAAGCAAGGTCAGAGTAAACTTTGTGTTCGGGTGTTCTGTACCCGAATCGTCAATGTTGAAGAGAGCAGGACACAGCTTGGTAAGGAACTGAGTAATCATGGAGTCGATGTCATCCCGGCCTGAAATTTTGGAGACAAACTTCCAGAACAGAGGAAAAGACTCGAAGTCGCTGCACTCAAATTCAGCGGGACCAGTCTTCTTCAAGGAAAGAAGAAAGATGCTGTGGGAAATGTGGCTGCACACTGAGACTATTCCCTTGGCCATCATACCAGCACTATCGCTATTGATATCGTGGCTTAAAAGCATCAAGACGATCTTGTAGTTCACGTCAGCATCTCGGGCTAGAAACAGTCTCAGTAGTCTCGGTTCCAGAACCTCTTCAGACTGGTCAACAGCCAAATCTATCCCCTGACTTCCCAAAGAACTTTGCTCAAGGAATTGCACTAGCCAAGCTTGGCAACTCGTGATATCCCGCTCCGACATGGCGATCACAAACAGTTTCAGTCTATTAGCGAAAGGGTATGTCCATATAAAGCTGGTATCTACTAATTCACCACCCAATGAATATTATATCGATATCACCCCATATATATCGATTAGCTAGCGCGTCGCGTCGCGTCGCAGCCCGGACTAGGCTACGAATTTAGACCCACTTCCACACGCAAATTATGGCGATCTGGAGATACTATATAAGTTTTCGGGGCTTTGAATACAGTAGTTGTGTGTAGTATTTTCTCTTGTTAATCTTGAAAAGTTTTTTTGAGCCATTGTAAATTTGATATCGATATATAACGTACGTAACTCAGAAATAGCGACTAATGTTTTCCAAATCTGCGTCTTTAAATGTTCCACTGAAATCAATTTACAAATTGTTTCGCAATAATAAGGAAAAAAACAATGAAAATAAACCCCACGATCGAGGAAATGCCGTCTACTTATTATCAAACCAATTAAAGCATCTAGATGTTGGTAGAACTAAAACTTATAAATACAATAAGTTCTGGTGTGTGCGCATACCAAATTTCAATAGCTTTCTTATTATTACCTTTAAGGTAGCTAAACTCACTAGAAATTACGCTTCATGCAAAGAAATCGAAAGCACAGACTTTGCATATGCATCAAACTACCAATTTAAGCCTACTATCTCCCTTTTCCTCGGTGCGCTATTCGGTGGATGTCCGGATGTTCTATGACATAAACTCTCCAGCGAAATATGTAGTTGAGATACACTTGATTCTAAGCGAAAACGTTGGATTCCAGATCAAAAAAAACTAGCGAGTATATGAGCTAGTTATTCTTCTTCTTGCTATAAATTACCTTTCCGTTCGGCAGCACCTTCTTCTCACCTGTTGGTTTTTTCTTCTTCTTCTTGTCCTTTGGCACAAGATTGTCCTCTTCGTATTTGGCCTCCTCTGGCACAGACAGATCGATAGTGTAAACCGATCCAAAAGCCTTGTTCCAAATGGATGCCAGCACGCGTACCAAAATGACATCTCTATATGTTGGGTCCCTAACGTCGTCACTTGTGACTCTCTCAAGCTTGGTCTCATCTTCATCATCACAGAGGAATACACCGTCGATTCTCACTAGGAATGTCTTATTCAGAGCTTCATTACGCACCTTTCTTTGCTCTCCAATGGCCATATCTCCACCCGCAACCTGCTGATTTGCGTATGTTTTGATCTCATGAATCAACAAATCGATTCTCTTGCGGTCTTGGGACGCTTGAATCTTCAAGATTACGAAGTGGGCAACGTTGATGAGAAGGAAGAGGAAGACAAATGTGAAAATGACGCCAGGTTTGAACTTGGCATAGATCCATCCGGCGGTGGTGTACTTCGGGAAACCTTTGTCCAAAAAGTAGTCGTATCTCTTTCTCTTATCGGTCTTCAGGATGTTGTTGATGAGGTTAAGTCTCTCGAACCTTTTGTTGGCCTTTTTCTTCGAAATTCCCTGCTTCTTGGCTTTATCAGGGTGGTACTTCTGAGAAAGCCTCTTGAATTGTTTACTGACCTGCTTGAATGAAGATTTTTGCCCATCGGTAAGCTCAAAGAACGAGTAGAACGTGGCATCCGGTCCGTATTCTTTGACAAGATCCTGCTGCAAATGGAACAGCTCAAGATCCTCAGAAGACCAAGCAGCCATTGCTGTGGTCAAAAGACCAAAGAGGGCCCAAAGGAAGAGTTTCATACTGAAATCTGGTCTGTGAGTGATTCCAAGTGTGAGATGTGTTAAGGTGTAAGATCCTCAACGCGTGCGCGCTGAACTTTTCAAGGCATCGCGATCGCTTGATCTTTCCCCTGAGCTGCGGCTTGAGAAGTGGTAAATGATACAACATTATAAGCATTCTGCGAATTAGCTGGCCACACACAATCACTCCAAGAAAGACAATTCAAGAGATCAGAAAATGGCACAGAGAGTGAATCTAAGAGAGTCTTCCGTGGTTTTCGCTCTTCTCAAAGCGTTTTACGCCTCCGTGGCATTCATCTACTTCGCCATCTTTGTTCGTCTCGTTGTCTTATTGCCCCTGGTGGGGCGTAAATTTTTGCCCGGTGGAATCAACAACTTTTTCACGGTAGCAACAAAAGCAATCTTTGGCATTGAATTAGTTTTGAGTGTGTTTAAGTTCCTGCCGATTGCACCTGTGCCCTATGTTCTGGGCAACTTTTTGAAACTGGTGATCGTATGGGTGTTGAGCCACGACATCAAGCTTCAGAGACACACTTCATACAGCATTTATCTAGCGGACATCGCAATCATTGGCGTCATTTCGTCTATTTACAACTTACAAAAGCTCAAATATCTGGGATACACGCCCTCATGGACCAAGAGTTTGTTCCAATACAGCTCGTTGGTTGAGTTCCCGATCCGCGCAGTCCTGGAATTTATCATCCTATTTATGGGCCTCAAATATCTACAAGGAAATGAGCTTACTGCTGTGAGAGCCATCCTATTATTACTGATTCCAGTCAAGTTCTTCCTATTCAAACGCCAGTTCTCCAAGTTCTTCCAGATCACCATTAAGACAGATTGAGAGAGTCTATGAACTTTTGAGCTTCTCTCTCTTTTTGATCCTCGGGGAGCTGCGATATTCTTTCCTTTTGTCTTTTGAGGAGCTCAACCATTTGGCCCAAATCAATGTCATTCTCTTTAACCTCATGTTCAGAATTAGTAGTAGCCTTACCATCAATTGCACTCCAGCCGTGATTTTCCACCACCTCTTTTAGCCTCTGCGGACCAACTCGCTCCTTAAACTCATTGAAGTCTCGTGTATCCTCCCATTGTATACATTCCCAGCCATTGGACAAACAAACGTCTTCATAGTCTTCAAATTTATCTGTGCTCCCGAATCCAACGCACACTTTCAACCCTTGCCATCCCTCGTCCTCGTCGGGCTGTTCCTTGTCAAATTGTTCACTTATCTGTCTCAAGTTTTCAAGTTCCTCGCTGAGCTTAATTGGATCACTAAACTCAAAGCAGTAGACCAGTCCATTTAGCACATCTCTCACCTCCTTCGCTTCTATTGAAGAGTATTCCCCGATGAAATGGCTTAGATCTTTGAACTCATCGATCCATACGTCAATGTCTGTGGTGTAATATTTGGTGGAGAGTTTCAATGGTATAATATTTTCACTAGCGTTCACACTGAAAGCACCCAAAACAGCATGCTTATTAAGATCTTCGTGCCCAAACACTAACAGTCTATCCTTCTCTGTCATTGCGACTTAGTGGACATTGAAGTTAGTCTTGGAGAGTATGAGGCTAGAAGAGCAGTGGAAATGCGAGGGAGATGCGCTTAGCGGATGATTATTTACCACCATCAAAATGTCTCGCCTTGGGGGTATTTTTTAAGGGGAATCCACTACGTTGAATGTTATAACTTAAACATATATCAAATTCGTAAACAGGAAAAGCATCATAATGTACATAATTAGTGAGAGGAAGAAACCTGCTTGATGTCGGCATCGACGGCCTTGTCAGTAGAGGAAGAGCCCATCTCATAGGCCTCAGTGACATCCTCCTCAGCATCCAAGTACTTAACAGCCTCTTCTGGCTCCTCCTGTGGGAGAAGCACGTTGAGGATGACACCGACAATACCAGCAATAGCGTAACCGGTCTCCATGACCAACACAATAGCATCGAAGAAACCGGAGAGGGACTTGTTGTTACCAGTGTAGGTGAAGACAGCGGAGAACCAGGTTGGAACCATGGTGGCACCCATACCGAAGACCATGGCGGAAGTCAAGACGAATCTGTCTCTTCTTGTGAATGGAGTTCTGGCGACAATGGCCAAACCAGCAACAGCGACAGAAGAGAACAAGAAAGTAGTCATACCACCGAGAACTGGCTTTGGAATGGAGAGCAAGGCACCGGCGAACTTGGAGAAGATACCCATGATAATGAGGAAGAAACAACACCAGTAACCAGCAGTTCTGTTGGCACACTTGGTGATGGAAATAACACCGTTGTTCTGAGCAAATGTAGACATTGGAGTAATGGTACAGAGACAAGCCAACATACCGTTGAAACCGTCAGCCAAAACACCACCCTGGACACGGGAGTCGTACAATTCACCCTCAACCTCCAAACGAGAGACATCACAGGTAGCGGTGATATCACCAATAGCCTCCATCATCAAGACAATGTATGTAGCGAGCATTGGCAAGACTGCTGGGGCGTACACAGAGAGCTTGAAAGTGTGAACCCAGACGAATGTGACAGCTGGAGCAGTGTCGATGTTAGAGTGAGAGAAGTAACCGCAGCCGGCAGCAACAATACAGCCAACGAAGAGACCGCAAATAACAGCACAGGACTTCATGATTGGGGAACCCCATTTCTCACAGATCAAGATAACAACGAAGACGAGGAAACCCAAACCAACGAACTGAGCAGAACCATAAGGAGCAGCGTTTGGACCACCCTCAAATGGACAAGTGCCACCAATACAGCCGGAACCACCAATCCAGTCCTCAAGACCAGTCTGAATCAAAGAGACACCGATGAGCAACACGACAGGACCGGTAACAATTGGAGGGAACAGCTTCTTCAAAGCAGCAGGTGGCATGAAGGACAAGGCGATTTCAAGAAGAGCACAAACAGCACCAGTACCCAAAATGGCACCGTAACCGTGTGGACAAGCCATTGGGTTTCCATTAGCATCGCTTGGACACTCACCGGAGGCGTACATCATTGGGAAAGAAGAGTTGACAATAGTAATAGTGGCGAAAGAAGTACCGACGACAGAAAGCAAACCGGTACCGAAGTAGTACTTAGTACCAAAAATGTGGAATCTGGTAATCTGCAAGGAAGACAAAATACCAGAGACGATGAGGGAGGCAGAGACCAAGTAAGAACTTTGCTCAGCGGAGAGGTTGGCAGCAGAAGAGATAAGAATTGGTGGAGTAACGACACCAGCCAACATGGACAAGGAGTGCTGGAGACCAAGGATGAAACCGAGGACAATTGGCATCTCAGAGTCCAAGCCGAAGAAAGGCTGCACCTTCTCGGAGGTCTTGGTGAAAGGCAAGCGCGGCGTGAAGAGGTGCTTGTAGTCGTAATCACCAAGGATTCCCTCTCGTGTGGTGACCTTCTTGACGAACTTCTGGACCGTGGATTTTGGGCTGATAACTGGCATTGCTGCTTGTCTATACTCCTTTCAACAAGATCTAATTGATCAAAAGCCGTTTAAAAAACCGGAGATGCGCCTTCTTATATAGCTGATCCCAAAGCCCAAGCTGCTGTTTTTCAGTTTTTGCGTCTTGCCTTATCAGCGATTGCCTAGGGCCTCGGCCAACGGCGGTCGGCGAGTGCTCCTAGCGAGCGGCGAGAGAGCTTTCTGGGAAGTGCTGTTTAATCCCGATATTGGGGCGCGCATTGGCGACTTCTGGGGATGGTGACTCCTTGGAGGATGTAAATCGGTTCTACCTGTGCTTTCTATTGTGATTGGGTGTGATATTTAGTATAATAGCGATGAATTGGTGCCGAAGGGTGTGCTGAAACTCCTTATCGTAGCGGAGCGTCGGCCTCTCAGTGCTTCGGATTTTACGAACCTGAGGCCTGGGGGCCCATCGCAGAGCGAGTGGAAAAGTGAGCCCGATTAACTTCTCACTTTACCATAAAATTTTCTGGGGGATCTAGCCCGAGAACACGTATCATACAACGCCAGATCTTGGCTCTGTGCCATCTGATAGTATGTGCAGATATTTTGTCTCGTGCCTCTCACACTCTCCAGATTGTGACTCGCCTGCCTAATCATACACCTAAACCTAGAACCTAGACCTGCGCTTTTCAACGTGACCGTACGTTTTATATGCTCCTCCTGTTACCAAAGACAGGATGCGGAGAACTCCACATTCGGATCCATAAATAGGCCCGTTCCCGTGAGGTAGGGTTAAATAATATGACCGATGACCTCTTATCTCTCGGCCCTACAGTGCCTGTGGATTACGTGTTTCTGACACCTTCAGGTTGTTTAATTCAGCAGCACCTGCCACAGCATAAGCAGCATATGTACGTCCTGCACTCTTCCAACCTGAGAGCGCTAACGGGGTCCTTCTATAGGTCCCGGACTTGGGCAAGGGCCCTTCTTTTCTCCCAGTAGAATTCAAGATAATGTACCATACCGACTCTACAGAGTTCAAGCACTTCACATGTACGCCGCGTAAACGATTGTGTACTCACGATTAGAAACAAGCCTAAGCCCAACCGATAAGACCTCTTTTCCAGGTTAAAATCATCTCTGTAAAACCAGAATTTTGTACATCAAATGCTGCCTACGATCTACATCAAGTTTTTGAGCGTTTCATGCTACAACCATGCTGCCAGCTTCAACGCCGGTACGACCACTAGCACAGCCTTTTCCATCATTTACTTTCTTCGCCGTTAGCCGTTGTACTGTGCCTATGCGCTAGCCTCCTTCTTGTGCAACCGCCCCAATTCCAAAGCGATCTCTACTGATCTAGTGCCATAAAATCGGTGGCCTGTCGGCCAATGGCGGCCTTCCCTTGAGACCATGGAGATCTCCGAAGCCTGCATTGATAAAAAAAAAAGAAAAAAACTCATCTGGTAAGGGCCACATCACATCGTAGCCGCCTGTATGGAGACAATAGAAGCGATTTGCAGCCATCGATATGGTGATCTTTTTGGGTGTTGTGTGTGCTTTAGTGCTACAGAGGTGTTCCTGGATATTGTTAAGGCGAAAAGGGCTCAATGATAGTTGTGTATTGAGTACATTTGTATTCAAGTCCTTAGACAAAGGTAAATGGATCGGCATCTGTCTCGGAGATGGCCACTTCAGCATCTTCGCCAAGTTCTTGTTGCAGTTTAATTTTCATTTCTTTCAGATAGCCTCTCTCGGTGTTAGAGTGATTGGCACATATCACAGATTTGCCTTTCTCTTTGAGCATCAAAACCTCGTGATGGCTCATCTCTCCGGTGATATACAGGTCCACATCCTCTTTCAGCTCTGCAAACACCCCGGAACCGGAACCTGCACACACGGCAAATGTCTTGATATCGTTCCTGTCGAAGGAATCAGAGGCAACCAATAAATTATTCACAGACAAACGTGCCTTCATGTTAGAAATGACGGTAGAAAGACTCACGGCTTCAGTCAATGCAACCACGCGGCCGCATCCATTACCAGGGTCGGACTTTGACTCAGAGATGATCTTCGAGCTCTCCACAATATTATGTGACACGGCACCATCCACAAGCCAGTCATTGACACCTCCCTTAACCGAATCAACTGCCGTGTGTGGGGAGTATACGCTGATGCCAGCCTGAATCAATCTCAACAAACTCTGGTGTTGTGGGTTCGAGGATGAGATCGACTTGATACCCTTAAAGATAAATGGGTGGTAGGCAACAATGAGCTGGACTTCTTTAGCAATGGCTTCTTCGACGACCTTCTTGGTGAGGTCGATCGTAAGCAACACTTTTGTAGTAGTAGAAGCCTTGACTAGTGGTGTATCAATCAACAAGCCCACATTGTCCCATGACTCAGCAAGGTGCAATGGATAGAGCTTTTTCAACGCAGACACAGCATTTTTGACAGACATCTCTATAATTGATAGCACTGATGACACTGGTGATCAGTTTGGCTCAGCTTTCAATCCAACTATAAGGACATCTCTCGAGGTTAGAACCGAGAAGAGATGTTGCTGATGTGCCCGCGAATTGCTGTAGGAGCACACCCGCGAAGTCGTTTGGTCGCCATCTCTTGCGCAAATTAATCATCGATGGAGGTTAGCGGAATCTGAATACTTGAGATTGAGGATTAAATATTATCGTCGAGTCAGGAACTGCTCAGAGTTACTTCTTCGATCAGAGCCATTACTCTTACACCGCAGTGCCTACCTCTGGACTTTCTTGGGCCACTTTCTTCAATCTTAGATCGATCAGATAAGACATACACACCACAATGATTACCATTGATACACTAAAGGAGGTCATTACACTGCGTCTTGAGGCTCAAGAGTGTTACATAGAGGATCTATCTGGAGGGTGTGGTCAAGCCATCGCTGTGATAATCGTTAGCGAGCAATTTCAAGGAAAGAACAAGCTCGCGAGATCAAGGCTGGTTAACAGTGCATTGAAAGAGGAAATCGCCGCTATCCACGCTTTCCAGCAGAAGACATTCACACCTGAGGAGTGGGTCACACAGAGGGCCAACTTCAACATTTAATCTTGTACAGTAATACTTTATAGCATGAGGAAATGTTGCGTAGTATTTAGGTTTGAACATAGGCTGACGGAGGCCGATAGCCTGAATAGTTGGGGTAAAGATAACGTTACGATGACAAATACCACCATTGGCGAATCACATTGAGTCTCACTCAAAGCTCACTGTTAATTCCCTAACATCAGCAACTTTAATCTAATAAATAAGCTCAATGACTTCATAATTCAAAGCAGTGTACCTGATTGATATTCACCCTCGGAAATAGCAACATCCGACCCATTTTCCCAAACTGAGAATTACCCAATCCGGTAATTCTCCCACCCGAGTCAGCCCGGAGCTTTTTTAAAAAATGGGCACACCATCAAAACATTCCATTCGCCCTCAGAAAGCGGCGTATATCATATAACCTTCCTTTACCCCCACACTTGGATTACTTCAAAAAGTTTTTATCTCTTTTCGGTTTCAGGACATTCCTTCACGCTCATAGAGCACTCTTCGTATTATTTCCATTGAACGAAGTCATTGAAGGATCATGTCGTGTGATATCCGGTGGGACTCGTTTGAGCAGACCTCTTTCCAAGCGTGGACTAAGGAGCTTCTTTACGACTCACTGAACAGCGGGAAAAGACCACATATTCTCTCCTCAGACATCAGGGTGAAAGACTTAAGCTTTGGAGATTCATCACCTACATTTGAAATTTTGGAGATCGGTGACCTAGGGGCTGACAAGTTCAGGGGTATCTTCAAGCTAAAGTACGATGGAGATGCTCACATCACGCTAAGTACAAGTATCCAAGCTAACTTACTACGAATTTACAAAGAGACTGTCAACGATGAAGGCACATCATTTGCACTTCCTAAGTTTCCTTTGGCGGCACAGCCTTTTTCAATGCCACTCTTCCTTACGCTGAGCAACATCAAACTCAGTGGTTTCATAGTGGTTGTTTTCTCTAAGGCCAAGGGTCTCACCCTTGTTTTCAAGAACGACCCATTGGAGAATATTAAAGTCAGCTCTTCCTTTGATAACGTTCAGGTTATTGAGAAGTTTTTGCAAAAGAAGATAGAAAGTCAGATTCGAGACCTCTTTAGAGATATCCTTCCTGGCGTTCTACACAAAGTTTCGCAGAAGTGGACCACCAGCAACATTATCAATCAGTTGCACTCGAAGATGCAAGAGCAGTCTTCCGGTGGCGAGAGAGTTTCAATTTTTGACGTCAATCCTGAAGAACCGGAGCTCTCTCCTGCTAACATGTTGAAGCTCTCTACCTTAAACAGATCTCGTCAAAGTTTCAGAATTTCCATTCCACCGTTTGCCGATGCTATTGAACGCCCTGTACTGTCGAAGTTTGACGCTCAATCGTCGTTGGGTAATGCTAGAAACATTCCTATCGAGGTTATCACCGGTGTTAAAGGATACCAATTGGATGACACATTGAACAAGTTAACCAAGATTCAGACAAAGAACTTCCTTAACGAGAAAAATAACTTGAAGCCCAAGAGAAGATCCATCAAGTTTGGTAACAGTAAGGCCAAACTATCTGCAAAGACCAAGTCCCTGGCTCCATCGCCAGACATTACTCCTACTCTGACGATGCCACAGGTTAGAACCGTCTCCATGAACACCGAAGCTACGCTTGTTGATGATGAAGTAGAGCAAGAATTGGCACAGCAGAAGGTTGAGACCGAAGTGAAGCACCAGAAGCAAAAGCCTCTCCGCATGTATTCCAAAGAGCATCACTACACAGCACCACAGCCACAACCTCTGCCTCTGCCTACTTCACCTTTGGCTTCTCCAATGCTGGAGAAGATTCCAAATTTGATTCCAACAAGACCTTCTTTGGCCTCTTTGAAAACCACCAGCGAGCTTATGGGACTGTATTCTCCGTCTCCACGTTCTCATTCCCCAAGAAAGTCGCACAGTAACTTACTGAGCGTTGGACTTGGGCTTCAAAGCTCTGTTTGGAACGAAGCTCCTCCTCCGTACACTCACCACTGAGACCTTGATCTCTATTGCTATGAACCCCTGATGATGCTAATGACCATGTATATATTATATCATATTAACGACTCGATATTCTCTATGAACTATTTTCTTCTCGTAAGAACGTACGTAGTGCCCCACTCTGCTCTGAGTGGAGCGTCCTCATCACACCCAATCGCCTGTTTGAGGTCTTCGATTAGCATGTCAATGATGTCTTTTGGCGCATCAGGGTGATGTTTTCTCCAAGAATGCACGGCACTCCAGGTCGAAACCATTTTTCTGAATTTGGCTAGGGAGTAGCTGTGGTCACCAAAGAAGAATGGGGTTCTCTCCGCAGACTCATTAGGCAAGTAATTGTGTTTCTCTGTGCTATCAAACAAGTCTTCAGGGATCTCAATGGAGTCGTAAAGGCCACTTACAATTGTCCGTCCCGGCTCAGACCACATAGGGCCCAGCATATCTGGGTCGTCGAAGACATACCTCTTGTAGACCTCATTTGCCCCAGGGTGGTCAATGAAGGTAGGGTCATTGTATGCCCAGTAACCCAGGGTTGCTCCCGGCCTTAACACTCTGGCCGCCTCTTTGAAGAAAAGATCGTGTTTTGCATAGTGAATAGCCTCTGCACTTATCATCATATCCACTGAGGAGTCTGTTGTAACAACTTCAGTGAGATCCTCGGCATATGCCACTCTAAACTCGATCCTATCTTTCAACTGTGGGGTGATGCGCTTGACTCCGGGGACTAACATCACAGCAGAGACATCAGTGGCAATGACACGCTTCACTCCGTGCTCCAGTAGCGTGAAAGAAGCAGTTCCGGGGCCACAACCGATATCCACTGCGAGGTCTAATGGACCTTGGTGGTATGCCATGATGGCATCGAATAGAGACTTGGGGTATCCAGGACGAGTTGAATCGTAGTTTTCAGAGTTGAAGTCTTTCTGTGTATATATTTCTGACATTTTCGTTGTACTTGAAGTTGGGTGTGTATATTCTAGAAACCAGTTTTGAAAGTCTGGGGTAAACCGCATTTATATACCTCCCAGCGGCCTCCATTTCCATCTATCGGTGCTTCGTGGCTCGGCCGAGTCGGCCGAGAGCTCCAGCGCCCCAAAAATAGGTGAAGCGAGATCTGGTAGACACACGGAGATTTTTGCTGTCATGACAACAGCGATCTGCCATCCAAATTGTAAACAAAGCGAAAGATAAACAAACAGAGTTCCGCATGGGGTAATTTAACAGGGTCAAGGCTTGATTTAATTCCCATTTTGACCCGAAAACTTTCAGCGAGAATTTAAAAGTTTTACAAAATTATACCGAATATGCATAAAATCCCCACATTATGACCAATTGACTCCACCAGGGCTTAATATCTATTTAAATACGCCTTTAGTGCTTTTTGTTTTGCGTGCCTTCCGCATCCGTCGTTATCAGTGACACATGTACTTTGCTGTTGAGTTGCTTTTTTGACAGAAGCCCAGATACACATTTCAGGTATATAAATTCAAGGATTCGCTGTTCATCCCACAAACCACATCCCTCTTTCAGACACCAAACGCTCTCACTGAACACCACCCCAAAGACCCTACGACATGGCTGACGTTCTTACGCCTGTGCTCACGCGCAAGTCGTCACATCATACCCTACTGTCCAAGAAATCCACCCTCACATTCTATCAGGACCTGATTAGTAGCCACAATGCTCCTCTTATTCACTCCCCACGTGGAAGAAGCTATAGCTATGTTAGTGAGCCTGGCGATGATTCCCTTGACTCCATTGATTTGGCGAACTCGAAGGCAACTTACACGCTTGAGCATCAGGGCCACACAATCCACATCGATCCTATCAATTGGCGCCACTCTGCACTTCTCCGTTCTCAAATCGCAGTCTGCTTCTTCCTATTCTCCTTAAGTGGTCTGGCTGACCAAACCATTGGCACATTGATGCCCATTCTCTGCGAGCATTTTCACGCATCCCAGACCCGTGTTACCATTATATTCATGGTCAGTTTTGTGGGTTACACAACTGCAGCTTTCATGAATGAGAGACTGCACGCCCGTTTTGGTAGAAGAGGTGTGCTTCTCATTGGTTGCCTTGGCCCACTGCTAACTTATGCTGTGAACTCAACGCATAACTCCCTTCCTCTCTTCTTATTTATGTACTTATCATCTGGTTTGGGGACCGGGTTGATGGGAAGTGCCGTTAATGTGTTCCTCTCGTCTGTTGTCGATAACAATGAGCTTATGGGTTTGCTACACGGATTTTATGGTGTTGGCTCAATTGTTTCACCACCATTGGTCTCGTGGATCGCAGAGAATATTGGATTCCAGCACTTTTACACCATGCTAGCTTCGCTCTATGTGTTGGGTTTCGTTCTTGTCTGTGTCTGCTTCAAGCACGAGACAAAGCACAAATATGCATACATCACTCGCCTGGAAGACATGGATGATGATGTTGTTACCGGAACATCAACAGGTGCTCTGGACATGCTTAAAAATAAGCTCATCTTAGCATTCTGCGTCTATTTGTTCTTCTACGTTGGTGGTGAGATTTCAATTGGTTCCTGGCTACTCACCTACCTCAAAGACATGAAAGGTCTAGAACAGCTCGAAGCATCTATTATTGTCTCATGGTTTTGGTTTGGTCTAACCGTGGGTCGTATGGGTCTTGGCTTCCTCACTAAAAGATTCAAGTCCGACTATAGCGCCAATAACACTTACGGCTGGCTGTCTTGGTTGACTTATACTCTCTTCATGATATTCTGCATGACATACAGCGGTGATGACTTTGACTTCTTTTCAAAACCTTTGGTGTTCATCGCAGGTGCTTTCATTGGTCCCTTATACCCAACAGCTAGCGTTGTCCTCCTAAAGCTATTGCCTGTTCATCAACACGTCAGTGGCGTTGGTATAGCTGCTTCAATTGGTGGTTCTGGATCTGCTATTGTCCCATTCGTTGTTGGTGCCATTTCTAGAACAATCGGCCTCAATTGGTTATTGCTCGTCATCGACGTCGTTTTGCTGTTATACTGCCTAGTTTGGGTTCTAGTGCCTCGCTTGGCCGGAAGCAAGACGCCTTGGTGATCTAAACTTTCTTTAATGATTATATAGATTATACACTGAAGAAAATACACTCATTAATGACGTCAGGGCCCTTATAAATAGTTCATCACTTTGGTTCTCTCGAATGGGAAACCATAAAGAATGAAGACTTCAACACCCGGATTACTCACAAACATTCTCTTCGCTTCTTCCCCGAACAAGAAGTAGAAGGTCCTTTCAAACTTTTTCACCAGTGGGTGATATTGCGTCATTGAAGACCGCAGTTGACCATACTCGTGATATCTATGTGTAATGTTCATTAGCTCGACAAATGCTTGCGAAGTGACGAACATCTCAAGCCCCATTTCTTCGGGACTTGAAACTTTCCTCGTTGACGCATTGCAGTATGAATGCGCAGCGATGACTTTAGAGGCAATATGAACAATGTGATCACGACAGAGTAAGGACACCTTCTTGACTGGATTTTTGAAGCATCCAACAGTGTCAACCAGTTCTTGTAGTGGCGACTCCAGATGACTAGTGTGTATCGTTAACTCCTTCAAGCAAGATGGTGTCGCGGAAGCAAACTCTCTGATGGTAGTCCAGTCAATTGTAGCCTCAGACTTTTCGCTGGTCAAGGTCAGCCTTTCTAGCCTGTCATAAGCTAGCAGATCATTCAAAAGAATTCCAACAGTATGCTTCGTAGGTCCTCTGAAGGAGGGGTGGATTGGGAAGGAAACATTGATCAGATGAAGCTCCTTCAGTGTCTGAGCCTGAATGGATCTCTGGAAAAGATCTAGCTCCGTCGTGCCATCTTCCCGCAATGGGATGTTGGTGAAGTCCAAACATGTCATTGTAAGTGACTCCAGTGTGCACTTCCTTAAAGCTTTAGTGACGTTTTCGTAAACAAGCTTTGGGCGGTCGCAGTCTGCTGCTGACATATCGATGTGCTTCGATTTTGACTGTTCTAGCAGACGGTTAAGCTCAGCGTCAACCATATCAGCAAACATCTCATCATCGAGAGAGAAGAATTTAGGGTCCTCTTCACTCTGAACACCAGCGAGGAAGCCAGCATGGTAAAATCTGTGAGTACTAACCTCGCTGTCAAAAGAAGCATGGCGCAGAACGTACTCCAACAGTCTATCCTCCTTTCCCGTGTTCCCATCGATCTGAACGTGTCGGAGAGTCCTCGAGTGCAGTTCGATGAATTCTGCAATCTCTCTGTCGTGCTTAATCTCGCCTTTGCTGGAGAGGTTGAGCTGCAGAGTCTCTAAATTACTGAAGTGTGGGGAGTGGGTAGCACGAGAATCTGGGGACATGGATATCGAGAGAGTCTTGATTGAAGATAAGACCGAAGTCGGTAGTAATCTGAAAGTCTCCAGCTTAGAGTTCGGCAACACGAGCGACCTAAGTTTCGGTATTTTCGCAACCAATTGTGTAAAATACTGTCTGAATATCAAGATGTAGTGGAACTGATCCATAGTGAGTTGTTTGAATCCGTCCAACGTTCCGGAGTCTAAATGGCTATAAGACGTGATGCTTTCCATATAATTCAGTTCTTCTGCAGCCTGACCCTTTGAGATCTTCTCGCAGATCTGGTGCAGGAAGAAGTCAATAGATTCCCATGAAGATAGAAGTGTTGTGCGGTTGTACTCGGTGAGATACTTGAAGAACGGGTCTTGAGGTTTCTCGCAAATCACAATATGCTTGTATAGTCTCCGCATTGCTGGCTTAGTAAATGCTTTCGATGTGTAAAGAAGAGACAGAACATCATCTTGTTGCAGATAGGAAAAGATGAGGGTAAGTAGCTCATTAGGCAATGTCGCTAGGGATGGCTTGTGTGTAGGCTTCGATGTTTCCGTTTTTTGCCTCTTAAAATCGCTCATTGTACAAGCAGCTAGATTATATTGCCGACTTATAGTAACAATGAACCGGGCTTTGACGAATAAGCCCCTTTAGATCTAATCATTGCATTGTTTATGTGTCTTTGTTAATCAACCGTTAACCGTTGGCGGCTTTCCGAGTGTGGCTCCGCGAATTGATAATGTCCAAAAACATCCGTACACCTTCGTTGCTCAAGCCACACTGCTTTCCACCTCAAAAGGGGAAGCCGAGGCCATTCCGAGACATGCACTAGCAGTAGAGCTGTCTATTTTGGACCCTTAGAAGAATTGTACATGCTTATTATGCTGGAAGCCATACCCAAGGCCGCGGTTTAGCCACCGCTGTGACCCTGGCTCGTAAATTCGCCATTGGCAAGCTTCGATCGCGTCATGTTGGGCTCAGAGAGGGCTAGTAGAAGGTAACAATAGGATCCTCAATTGATAGTTTCAAGGGTCCTGGTGGTAGAGTGATGGATCATATTCACCTTTTCACTCCATTTCAAGAAATTTAACTCTCTGTGAGTCGACCTCACCGCGTTTAAGTCGATCGCCCGTCGCCTATCGGCTTATCACACCTAATCCAGCGCCGGAACAACGTCCCAATTGGGTAAACGATTCCCCGGCCCATTGTGCGGGATAGGCGATCTTCAGCGAAACATTGACACTGACAAATCAGTAAACCGACATCGAACTTTTCAATCCACCCCTTATTTCTTCTATATCTCTACAATTGACGCACTATAAGCTGCCATTCACAGCCTATAATTGTGCTGAGTAATTCGCGTCCACGCAAGATAAGCCGACGAGGAAATACTAGTGCGCGGGCCGAAAAAAGTTCACCTTTTCAACTCTTTGATCTATTGATCACACTTCACGAGCCCCAGCTAACTAGCTAAAGAAGAAGAATCAAGGATGGGTCTCTTGTCCTTGGGAACACCATTGCCATGGGAGCAGTCTCGTGACCTCTCGGAGCACGTTCGTGAGAATGGTTTGAAGCAGCTCGTCAAGATGTTTAGTGCCGCTTACAAGCGAGCTGATGACCCATACCTTTGGGGTGACGAAGTCGAGTATATCTTGGTGAAACTCGACGAAGCTGAGCACACTGCTAAAGTCTCAATTGACAAGGACTATATCCTGGAGGATTTGAACCAGGAGGGCGAGGAGATGTATAAGCTTGCTTTGGATGCAGATGTGAACTTCCATCCTGAGTACGGCAGGTATATGCTGGAAGCCACACCAGTGAAGCCGTACAACGGCGAATCGCTCGAGGATTACGAATACGTCGAAAAGAACATGATCGTGAGACGCTCTCTTGCCAAGAAAGCCCTTGACGATGACACCATCAAGCCACTGACGATAACAGTGTTCCCTCACCTTGGTGTTGGGAACTTTACCTACCCTGCAGCCAAGGCGGACGGTCCAGCGTCGGCATCGCTCTTTTTGCCAGACGAGATCATCAACAGACACGTCCGTTTCCCGACACTCACTGCCAACATCCGTAAGAGACGTGGTGAGAAGGTGGCCATCAATGTGCCAATGTACCAGGACATCTATACGCCTGAAGTGGACGACTCAATCCCACAGAGATCACTGTACCCACACGACGAGGAGCCAGCTTTGGGAGCCGCTAAACCAGGCCACATTTACATGGACTCCATGGGATTCGGAATGGGTTGCTCTTGTTTGCAAGTCACTGTTCAGGCTCCTGGACTTAATAAGTCTCGTCACCTCTATGACTCGTGGGCCAACTTTGCGCCTGTTTTCCTTGCATTGACTGCTGCTGCCCCAGTGTTTAAGGGCTTCTTGGCCGAGCAGGACGTTAGATGGAACGTGATCTCAGGAAGTGTTGACGATAGAACTCCATACGAGAGAGATGTGGCTTCCCTGAAGCCAGACAACGAGTACGGTGGCATTAAGGAAGAACATAGAGAAAGGGCACAAAGAGTGCCAAAGTCGAGATACGACAGTATTGACCAGTACTTGGGAGACATCACCAACGACTTCCAGAAGGACGGTGTTGCCAATTTCAAGTACTTCAAGAGCGAGCTCAACGATATTGCACCACCAATTAACGAAAAGGTGCTAGATGAGCTGAAACAGAATCCAATGTTTGATGACCAGCTCGCTCGCCACTTCGCACATCTTTACATCCGTGACCCAATTGTTGTTTTTAACGAGCGTGTTCACCAGAACAATGACGAGGAGACTGACCACTTTGAGAACATTCAATCGACTAACTGGCAGACACTGAGATTCAAACCTCCTACACAAAAGGCCACCCCTGACAACCACAGTGTCCCAGGCTGGAGAGTAGAGTTCAGACCAATGGAAATCCAGCTGACAGACTTTGAAAATGCTGCATTTTCGTTCATTATCGCTATGCTTGGTCAGGCTATCTTGAAGAACGACTGGAACTTCTACGTTCCTTTGTCATTGATCGAGAAGAACATGGAGACAGCACACAAGAGAGATGCCGTCCTTCATGATAAATTTCATTTCAAGAAAGACATTACTTCTTCCACATACGAGACAACCGAGCTCACCATCGATGAGATAATTAACGGCTGTGAGTCATTCCCTGGTGTTATCCCACTGGTGAAGCAACATTTGCACGGATACTATAATATCACAGAAGAGCAGTTAGGTCCAAAAGGCAAGTACGAGAGATTCTACCACTACTTCGAACTCATTTCCCAGAGAGCCAGCGGTGCCATTCCAACTAATGCCAAGTTCATAAGGGACTTCCTTCTATCACACCCAGATTACCACCAGGACTCAAAGGTGTCAGGCTTGATGAACTTCGACTTGATGAAGAAGCTCACCCAAATCTCCGAGGGCGATGGGTTAAGCGACGTGTTGGGCTCATCGCTAGGCTCCTACCTTCAATCGCATCCATCCCCTTAATAATTTAAATCGCATATAATAATGCTTAGAGAATGTTTTAAACATCTATATTCAATGGTAGTACACGATTCAACAGGGAGTGAACGAATGACAGTTTTCAAAAGCCTTGGAACTTCTGAGATCGTTGGTCAGCCCACTGTTGTGCGTTTCTCTTATTTAGGTTACTGCGATTAGCAGTGCCCAGGCCGTGAAGATGAGTTGGCTGGGACATTCGGAAGCGGCCTTCTCCATCATTATTGGGAACATGATAGAGTGGTGTGTTGTTTTTCGCAGTGTTCGGTAGACTCGATGGTAAGCCACCAAGAGAGCCATTACCAAGGCTACCCGCTGACGATGGAGTTATTGGAACTCCTAGTCTCATGGCAGATCCAGGGATGATCAAGTCGTTGTTGGACAATTCGCCACGATCTGTGATAGTGAAGTTATTCTCCCTCAAAAATGCTGTCAAGTTTGTAATCGCATCTTCGAGGTGCAATGCGGACTCAGTCGGGTAGGACAAGATAATTGTGTGGAAGGACTTGCTGTCTGTAGCCATGATCTCAATATTGAACAATAGCTTAAATGGGACTTTGATTCTCTCCACGAAATGCTCGTTAGTGTCGGTGATGATGTGTTCAAAGTTTTGAGAAGCCGTAATTTGGAAAGCATAACTTTCCGCCATCTCAGCGACCATCAATCTGGCAGCATTTATCGAGTTAGTATCAGTACCAAGAACCTCAACCATTGCATAGTCTTGGGGCTCACTCAAAGGCAATTTGATAAAAGTGGCAGTTTTCTTCTCGATCTCCTGCACTTTATCGAAGTTGAACAAGCGATACTGATTTCTCGAAATCTTGAAGAAGGTGTTGAAGAAAGTAACGTTCTCGTTGTTTATCAACAGACTGTTGATCTCATTCTTGACCAAAGGAATATTTGAGGAGTTTTTGAATGGACATCTGATCACAACGTTATCGTATCTCACGTGGCTCTTCAGGTTGTTCCTTAAGTCGTATGAGTTTGTGAACTTGATGAAAACGTTGTACTTTCTCATGATAGACTGGATCAAAGTACCGCCAGCGCCAATGATTTGTCTGTGAAACGACTCTGGAATATAGAATTTCACCTCCGAAGGGAACTCTTGCTCAAGCTGTGCATATGAATTCAAGAAGTCTTGGAAGTCAGAAGACTGTAGTTCAAGAACCAAGTTATACTCGTTCAGAGGACGGAAATCTATCACCGTGAATTGAGATGCATTGGTGATCTTGGCCATCTTACCATTCTTCTTACCACTGATGAAGTCATGGTAGGAAATACCTAGTTCAATATCGAACCGAATGGTTGCACTGCGACCGCCATATATCTGAGAGAAAGAAGACTTGAAAAGTTTAACGGCTTTGATACAGTTTTCTTGTGTTCCAATGACTTTGAATGCAGAAGACTCGACATCCGCATAAAGGAGCACATTAGCTGCGATTGAGATCTTCGAGATCACTGTCTTCACTTCCACTGGGTTGACCTCGGAGGCTACCGGTAGAAGACCATCTTGCTCAGCAGAGTCACCATCATGAAACCAAATATCACCCTGGTACAGTTCATTCGATAAGGTGTTCAAGTCATTGAGTGCTAGCTCAATCAGCTCGTCAGAGCAGGCTTGGAAGTGAATAGTGGAGTCATCATGTCCAAGAGGAGCAACTTGAATGAAGGTACCATACTTATACATGATAGCACTCAGTTCAGCTTTGCGATTCACCAAAATGGAATCCTTTTTGGCCATCAGAATCTTGACATTCTTATAAAAGGAGCGTTTCGAGGTGGCCTCGTGAACCTTCGAGATCAGCTTCTTAGCTAATAGAACTTGCGCCTCCATACCCGAGAGGAAAACGGTATTCAGGTTTCGCTTCGATGAGGCTGCATAAAGCTCAGGCGTAACTGTTGGAAGGTATAGGTTTACGCCAGTTTCCTTTGCAATCGCCTTGAAATTACCGAAGTTCATACCGCCAACAAGTGGGATAAGGGAGAGAGGAATCTCCACAGAGTCAACAAACAATCCCATGGAAGCATCCATGAGAATTCTCAGCCTAGTCTCAGCAAAAGTCGTATCATCCGAGTCTCCCAGAATATGAGCATATACATGCTGATTGGAGATCTCACCCAATGGACGGGCAAGCCCGATGTTGAACTGCTCAGGTCTGTTGGAGATCATGATCTCCACATTGCAAAACCTAGCCAAGTTTGACAATTGGTCTTCTACTTCAGGCGTTAGCTGGCTCGATTTTTCGCTAGCAAACAAGCCAGAAAACCGAAGTCTGTCAATGATCACCGTCTTTGAGTCGAAGGTTTGATAGTGTTGAAGGAGTCTCAGCTGCTCATCAATGGTGGCCTCCTTGCTTGTACAGTCAATTTTCAGATGCAGCAGATGCTCGTTAGCTCTGGAGTCTGATACAGAGAGCGACTCCTGGTGAGCTGAAGATAACCGTGACTTCAGAGAAGAAAAGTTGTCGATCACTTGGAAACTGCTATGAGCTTGTTGGGGGATCAACGAAAGAACAAGCTGATTATCGTGTGCAATGTTGCTCCAAAGTCCCGTGTGAGATTGATAGAGGTATTGTTGGTGGACATTTTTCACCAGACATGTGTACTTGAGTGGTACAGCGGCCAGCATTTTCAAAGTGGAGACTTGCTATGATAATTGACAAGTTTGGTGTGGTTCAAGGAGTGTCGTGGGGATGTCAACACAAAGAGTAAGGCTAGGTGTTTGGAGATATGGCTAAGATTTGAGGGCAATTGAACTGTTCACACGAGTCGTTTAGTAGTGTTCAGTTATTTGCTGGCGATCTGGGAAATTGTTGACGGGAGAGTGGTCAATTAGCTGGAAACCCGCTCAGCCCAAAAACCTTTTGATCGCCCAAACAAGACATATGAAAAGTAAACAAAGTGTGCACGCACCATTGTGATCTCGCCCTCGTATATGCGGTGACATCCGAGGGTAGGCCCCATGAACGACGCGCGCTTTTCCCCGGGATCTTCCCTCGGAGGCACTTGACTTACTCTAATGAATACCAGGTTTATCTGTAATATTTCAGGAATTGGATATTATTGCCACCATGCTTTCCTTCCGTACGAAAGGATACAATGGATATGGTGTGAAGTACTCTCCATTTTACGATAACAAGCTGGCTGTGGCAACCTCTGCCAACTTTGGTCTTGTGGGTAATGGTCGTCTTTACATTTTGAGCATTCAACCTGATGGTACTATTGCCAACGATGCATTCTTTGACACGCAAGACGGTCTTTTCGACTTAGCATGGTCTGAAATGCATGCAAATCATGTGGTAACGGCTAATGGAGACGGATCTCTGAAAATGTTCGACATTGGGTTGGGTGAACAAGGACGCTTCCCCATCATGCAATGGAGAGAGCATAGCCGTGAGATCTTTTCAACAACCTGGAATCTGGTCGAGAAGACACTGTTTGCATCTTCATCCTGGGATGGTACTATCAAGCTGTGGTCCCCACAAAGAAAAGAGTCACTAATGACGTTGAATGCTACCAAACCACACTTACCGAACAATTGTGCATACCAAGCTACTTTCTCCCCACACAACCCTAACATGTTGATGTCTGTCAACGCTAACTCGCATATCCAGATCTGGGACACAAGACTACCAAATCCTGAAGTCTCCGACTTCATTGGCCACAACGGTGCCGAAACACTATCATGCGATTGGAACAAATACAGATCGACCATTGTGGCCACTGGTGGTGTTGACAAACTCATCAAGATATGGGATTTACGTATGGTTCCAACACAGGAGGCGCCTCAAATGGTAACGCCCAAGGCCGGACCAGCTCCTCTGAATCAGCTCGTAGGACACGAGTTTGCTGTACGTAAGCTGGTATGGAGTCCCCACGATGGTGGTGAGCTGATGAGTTGTTCGTACGACATGACTGCTAGAATTTGGAGGGATGAGACTGACTCAGCGACAAGGGGAATGGCCGGAAACAGAATGACACGACACGGCCAAGGACGTGTGTTTAATCAACATCGTGAGTTTGTCGTCGGCGCCGACTATAGTTTGTGGGGTGAGCCAGGATGGGTCGCAACCACTGGCTGGGATGAGATGGTCCATGTCTGGGACTCGAAGCGACTCTGATCATCCGGTTTGTAGCTAATACAGTCAGTATACACATTCACTGCTCTTTGAGAGATATTCAACGTCTATTCAGAGCTTTAATTGCTAGTTTCTAGGAAGAAGCGTTCTAATCATGTCGTACACCTGGGCCAATTCGTCTTCAGCACAGCTGTGAGCAAGGCCTGGGTACTTGTGATGCTCAAACTTCTTGAAACCAAGGTCTTTTTGGAACAAGTCTCTAATCAACTCAGCAGCCTGGTAAGCAACGATTGGATCAGCAGTACCGTGACCGTGGAAGATTGGCGTCTCCAAGTTCACGTCAACCTTCTTTTCCTTCAAAGTTTCGAAGAATGGACAAGCTGGAGAGAATGCTACAACACCAGCCAACTTCTTCTCATATGTAGCAGCTGTGCCCAATGCCAGACCACCACCCTGCGAGAATCCACCAACAATAATACGCTCAGTTGGAATACCATAGTTAACTTGTTCCTCGATGTACTGTTTAACAATGTCTAGAGATTTCAAGTAGCCCACAACATCATCGTTGTTAGTGAACTCACCAAAGCGCTGAATATCGAACCAGGATGGCATGGAGATACCATTGTTGACTGTCACTGGCTGTATCGGAGAGTTCGGGAACACAAAGTTGATATGGTCGAAATCGCTGCTGGAACGTGCCATATCAGCGAAGAACTTCCATCCATTGCCGGAATCACCAAGACCGTGCACCACGATCACAGCTGCAGTTGGAGGATTTGTGCGGGAAGCTACACGAACAGCATTCAATGCCATTTTAACTCTGGTAGTCATTTGTTGATATCAAAGATGAGGGGCCTTAACTAGGGAAATCGGGCCCTATAAATAGTGTCAGCCTCATCTATAAGGCGGCATCGCTTAAGGTCCTTATATTATTCGCGAGTCATTAGGCTCTACTTGTCAGTATAGTCCTATTAAGACAGGTTCCGTCAGCTATCAATGTCGAATGTCAGACTCTTAAGGTAGACAGGTTTGTACCACACACTTTGAACGAACTATTGAAGAATCTGATACCAAGTCCACCAGAGAATATACCCCCTAACCGTGATTTGCCAAAAGAGGCAATTTCTGAGAAGCGAACCCCTTAGCGAAATGTCTTACAAATGATTACATATTCAACTTTCCCGTCTCTTTTATGCCTCTCGTTAAAATCTGGGACCAAAATATCAATTAATAATCCATTATGAGCGATGCACCACCAAGCCTGCCGCCTAAGGAAGGTCCACCGCCTCAGTACAACCACTCAGACAATTCTCATGTCAATTCAAACGCAAGCACACAGCCACCGCCAACCCCAAATCCGGATCATGAGCGGCCAAGGTTACCGTTACCACAGTCATTCAATGTGGTCTCTACAAGAGATTTATTGTCGGTTATCGACTCTATGGATGTTCTGAAGGGCTACTTGATCGGTATGATGAAAGACCAGACGGAGAGTGGACAAAGGGATATCGATGAAGTTGTTTCACAGATTGAGCAGTACAAACAGCAATTGAACGATATTGAGCAGAGAAAAATAGATTCCAACACACGGCTAGCGAATCTGCAACAGCTTGTTCTTCAATGGCAGGCCAAAGAGCAAGAAATGCACCAATCTCTCCAAAAATTCAGCAGAGAATCGATTCATCGTCAGCTTCAGGGTTCAGTAAACGAAAGCCGCAAGGTCACAGATTCATTGATGGACTCATTTCTGAGCTTCAATGGAGCTCATGATGAGATTGCTATCAAAGAATTTGTGAGGTCTTATAAAAGTCAACGAAACCAATATTACTTGAGGAAGTCGAAGCTAGACAGACTGAACGAAAATCGCGTTGGAGGCCTCTCCTAAAGTCTGTATTCACATCTCTTGATATAAACGTTCTTATTAAGCTCAGCTGTCACTTTAGTTACTGTAGAACCTAGTCAACTCTTCGTATGCCTTATAATATTCATTTCTTAGATAATGAATCGTACCTCCAGCTGATAGCCCCAGCCTTGTGGCCGTACCAGCGAAATCGAGCTGGGCTCGCCAACCTGTAAACAAAGGACACCGTCTCGTTAAACCGATAAAGCTGAAGCCTATCCATAGAAACGGTGTCAGATTTAAGGCTTGAAATAGCAATGGACTCCAAAGATAAGAAGTATGCTTCTGGGGTGGAAAAGTCTTTGGCCTTATTCGACGCCGTTGAAGAATGGGCAGACTACATCTCATTCTTGTCTAAGCTTTTGAAGGCGCTTCAACAGAAGCATACAACACAGCATTGGATACCCCACGCACTATCGGTGTCAATTGTACTTTCCAAATGTTTGCAGCCTAATCTTCCATCTGGTGTCCACTCCAAAACGCTAGAATTGTACAACTACATCTTCAAAGAGCTCGGTATCGACGCCCTCAGCTCTCAGGTAGATCTTTGGGTGCCGGGCATTTTGCCGTTGGTTCAATTCGCCTCCATCAGTATCAAGCCAATGGTTATCGACCTTTACAAAAACTACATTCTTACACTGCCGTCGTCTACACTGAAAACAATTGTACGTCCTTTGCTCGGATATCTCATACCATCGTTAGACGATGAGCGCTCCGAGTTCTTTGATTCTTCGCTGGCGTTAGTTGACAGTCTGAAAGAGGAGCTCAATGACGACTCCCTATTCTGGCAATCGCTGTTCCTGGTGATAATAACAAGTGACGAGAGAAGACTTGGGTGTCTGGTTTGGTGCAATAAGAGACTACCAGATCTGAACGTCGTAATTGATGCACCAGAGGAAGGCACTGACGACGAAACGGACTACTATAAAACAAAGCTCCGGACGGAGCTCACTCCTGACCAGCTGGCTTTAATCACACCCGAGCCAGGCCTGCTTACTAGAGCATTTGCAAGTGCCTTGACATCCCCTAACTTGCTGATTCAAAGAGGCTTTTTTGATCTTTTGATCAAGAAGCTCCAACTAGATTCCACTATCTTGCAAAAGATTTCACCATCGAAAGATTTACAAAGCTTGGTCATTTCTTCGATCACTGCTATTCTTAAGAAGGACATGTCTATCAACAGACGTGTTTGGACTTGGCTTCTCGGTCCAGAAACTACTTCAGCTTTGCATTTGGAGTACTTTCGAAAGTACGGCAGTGAGCATCTCATTGACGGCTTATTGAAACATTTGGCCTGTGAATACGATCAGAGACCTGGGTTTGAGCAGAAAATTGAGGCACTCAAACTATCACTAGCTCTTCTAGACCGCTGGGAGATTGGTTCAGAGGTGATTCCGAAGATTTTTGTTCCATCTTTAAGATCTGTTGAGGCTTCGTGGAAATCTAAGAAGTACGACTACGAGGACGCACTCAAGAGTGGCGGAGCATTCTTTGATGCGGTTGAGACCCTGACCATCTATTCCAATATCTATGAGGAGCTCACGAAGGACGACTCCGATCTAGAATTTGTTTCGTTCATCCTTCAAAATTTCAACGTTAGAGAAGAAGAAATGGTGGTGAAACAGCTCCCATTGCTTTTATTGTCTCTACTGATCAAAAACCAATCTACAGCCGAGTGGTTCAAGCTATTGGAGATCACCATGGAGCTCATCCCCCAGAGAGCTTACCTCCCGATTGAGCATGCCTCTGAGTCCACGTCAAGTTACGACAAATCAGAGATCGCTGATGCTATTAGCGCCTACTACAGAAACGTGGATGTTCATAAAGTTCCTTTCCAGCCTGCTGATCTCAGTCTCTTATCACTCAATCTAGCGTCCCAGTTGGTTGCTGAAAACGTTGAGAAAGAAAGCGCAGCTAAGTACATTTGGCTACTTAACAGCGTTATTGATTCGGTGCCTGAGCTGAAATATAACAATTCCTCCTTGGTGAGCATTTTACAGAAAACTGATTTTGAAGGAAATGTTATCATTGACATAGCCAAACTGTTCACCAAGATTAATTTTTCAACGCCATTCACGCAGATCGAGGTGCTCAAGAAGATCGTCTTTCAATTATGCCAGCTTCTCAAAACAAGTGGTAATCGCTATCAGGTTGAAGTGGTGAAGACCTTACACACTTTGACAATGGCTACCTCGCCATTCTATGTGGAGGCAGCAGTAACCTCATACCTGCTATCCTTAGAGAGCTTCTCCGATAGGTTGTTTGTCTTCAACTACCTTTGGAATCACGCTTCTGACACGTCATTCCTCGAGAGACCACTGCATATAATCTTGGATGACCTCGAAGAGTCTAACGGCTCTATTTATACCATTCTTCGGAACTGGATTTTACACAACGTTAATTCAGGGTTTGCGAACAGACTCTTCCTCCTCACAACCAGCAAACTGGGTGAGTCAAGAAGCGATAACGCTGTTTTCGCATACCATATCAATATGATTTACAGGATATTATCCATTGATCTCAAGAGAATCCTCCCGATGTTTAGGGACGAGCTCACGGTGATCAACTCAGTGGAGTACAAAGATGAAAACGTTTCCACCTACAAGGATTTTACTCTGTTCCAACTAGACAAATTTGTCAAGAAGAGAAACTTCGACCCGAAGACTTTCGGTACTGTGCTCAAGCTCTATGAACTATTACTCGACGGTTCCGAGTCCTGGTTCGAAGATCACGTAACGCTGATCTTCATCCTTGCTAGGGATCTCATCGAAAACGACGGTGGGGACGATGATCACTACGAAATGCTGTTCATTGTGCTCTTCAACCATTTGACGCAACTCACGAAGCTTCTGATAAGTACACACAATAAAGTCACAGAAATTTTGGTGAAGGAAAACTCACCTGGGAAGCCCTTCCTCATTGAATTCATTCTTCTCAGTTTTGAGAAGTTCAACAATCCTGGTCTACTCAATGTGTGGATTGAGCTTCTGAGCTCTTCTCTCAAATTCCAAGATGAGTATATCTTCCGATATGTGGAGCCGATTGCCCTGAGTATCCTGAACAAGGTCAATAGGCTGTACAACAATGACCCAGACTCCAAGGATGACATCTCGATTTCTCTTTTGTTGTCTATTCTTCAGGAGGTGCTGTCGTTGTTCAGAACATACGTCATTAGTATTGAGATCAACAACTCCAAAACTATTCAGCAGGATCCTGGATTTTTCTCTACTGTGGCTGGTGTCTTCAACAGTGATTCAGGTAAGAGGCCATCTGAGGATAGCGTACTGGCTGAGAACCGTCGTATGTTAACCTCCTGCTTCACTCTGGCTATCAAAACTTCCTATGATATTTGGAAGCAATCTGATAACCTTTTGAGAACAACCAATGATGTTGACAATGCCTCAATTAAGTATCAGTCCCTCAAACTCAAACACAAGTCGAAATACCTTCTGGAGACACTCTACGAGCTGGAGCCAATTGAGGTTCTGAGAACCATGATCTCGAGTATAGACAAAAATGAGGATGCCGTGGTATTCAAGCTGCTCCATGTTCTTGATGGCACAAGGCCGCAATTGACTATTCCTTTCATCTTCAAGCTCTTGACACACACGATTGAGGGTGTGAGATTGCTAAGGCCGACTTCTTTGGAAGTTGGAGAATTCTTGGTGAAGTACACTGAGTCTTTGCAAGACGATTCTATGGAGGATATCTACCCAGAAACTTTGAGCTTCTTGAAAACAGTTTCAGATGAGCTAAACGTGTACAAGCCTGTCCTGCTGAACGTGGTCAAATTCATTTCTGCTTTCGCAACCAAGTTGAGCCACTCAAAGTTCGGCTCGCAGAAAAAGGTGAAGAAGGAAATCGGTGATTACTTTTTGAAGATTTATCCTGTCTCGTTGAACTTCAAGAACTCTGAAATTGCCAATGCTGCGGGCAGCAGTATCAACGAATACGACGCCGTGTCTCAGGAGGTGAATGTCGAGGAGAGTACTGTCGGTTCATCGAGCGAGATTATCGTTAGTCAAGAGGACATTGTGAAGACAATGAAGGCTGTTGTGCCAAACCTCTCTCACATTGTACATGAACAAGACAAGCAGTCAAGCGTCATCTCCACTATAGTGGTGACACTTCTAACACCAGTTCTCAAGTCCAAGAATTTCCCAAAGAATGTTCTGCCTTTCCACATGGACTTGCTAAATGAGATTGCTACATGCTATCCATCATCAAAGACCTTTAAATTTTTGGTCTCTGAGTTGTTGAATGAGGTTTCCTTTTTCGACATTAAGATCTGGGATGTAAGCTCATGGAACTCTGTCATTCAAAAGTGGATGGGTCCAGACGCCGCGGAGCGTATCAACGATCTCTTAGTGAAGTCAACACAATCCAATACCAATATCTTCAACTGGAATGAGAATGAGCAGCATGTGAAGAAACTGACGCTGAGAAGGGTTACTTACTTACTTCTCGTTAGCGGAAAGGATCAGCATATAGTGATACTCAAAGAGTTGTTTGCAAAGCTGGACACACTTATTGGCCAATCAAAGGGAAACAACTCCACTGTGACTGCCGAAATTTTCCTGCTCTTGAGAGTTGTGTTGCTAAAGTTCTCTGAGATCCATTTGTACGACTATTGGACTTTCATTTACACTGCTCTGCAGAGATTCTTCCTGGGTGTTCTGCACCCTGAAAATGATGGGCCTGCTGACGTGGAAACCATTTTCCATGCATCAAAGCTGCTGGATCTACTTTTGGTTCTCAAATTCGAAGACTTCCAGGAATGGATTTTCATAATTGACACCATCAATGCCATCTATAAGAACGCCGATATCATCAGTTTGATCGACCGGATCTCTCTTAAGGCAGAATTGTTCAATGTCACCGAAGGTGTGCATGAAAAGCAGCTTATTATGTCCAAGATCAAGGACTCTACTGGCTTGAGAAAGCCAGCTCTTGTCGGTGTGAAGAGTGTCGGTACTATGTCATCTTTGAAGCCTTTCTTTGACGGCTTGAGTTTCTACAACTTCGAAAATGTTTATAATGGCTCTGCCGTGGATTTTGAGTCTTGCGAGCAGGATATTTTCGGTGATCTCTTCGGTGAAAGTGGTATTTAGTCATCAGAAACTATACGTTTGTTCTTCTAAATCTATACACACTTAGTACTTCCCACCCTGCTTTTCTATTCAGAACAAGGTGTGAGTCCCACCCTCTCGATTTCATGTTCTCCACGACCTCTAGTGGCTTGTTCCTAGCACAGAATAATATGTAGGCGATGCCTTGCGGTGACAGGATGGTATCTAACGAGTCCAATAGCTTATCTGTCACTTTCATGCCATCATCTCCACCATCCAGCGCTAAATCGAGCCACTCGTAGGCGTCTTCTGTCTCTGGAATGGCTGGAACATCCTCTGATGGAACATACGGTGGGTTAAACATCACAATGTCGACTAGATTTGATCGTAGACAAGTTGTCAAATTTGATTGGAGTGAGTCCAGGAATATTGCACCGCCGTTTTTGGTCGACGTATCAATAGAGGCCCGACATGCATGTGGATTTAGGTCAGTGGTCAAGAAAATGCCATCTGGGACAATGTTTTTGTGCATGAAAGTCGTTACAACTCCGGATCCTGTACCGATTTCCACTACGATTGGTGATTTGTACTGTGTGTTGATGTACTCTTTCTCCTCCTCTAGTGAGTCGAGCAGAAGAAAGGAGTCTTCTGAAGGTTCATATACTTTTTCATAGTCAGCAACCACATCTGGTGTCGGCAGCATTGTTGGATAGGGTCAATTCTAGAAGATCAGCTTCGTATTGTAAGAAGAATCCGTTTTAGTATTAGATCATCTTTGACCAAAAAAATGTGGTGTAGGTTACGAGCCCTGGGAAGCATGAACTGGTGGCCCAGGAATATTATAAGGGGTCCTAGGCATTTCCCCAAACTTCAAGTGTATAAATAGATAATAATCAAGCTTCAAGAATAGAAAAGATATGCAAATCAAAGTGAAAGTAAGTTCAAAGATATGAATCACAATTAAAGGCCGATTATTAACACAGATAGACATTAACAGGAATTGAAGTAAGTGATCAACTAAGCTTACAACTCCACATGGCATACTAACCACCCACCAGATCCCAATTGACGTGGAACCAGCTGATAAGGTATGAATATTTGAATGCACTCACAATGTTGTATGTACTAACGTGACTAGATTCTCCGCATCAAGGAGATTATGGAGGAGAAAGAGGGTATTCCGCCATCGCAGCAAAGACTTATCTATGCTGGTAAGCAGATGTAAGTACCCACGGGCCCCAATCACGGAGTGGCAGATATGTTCTGAATGGACAGTGAACTAACAACACATAGGGATGACGATCAGACGGTGGAAAACTATAGACTCGAGGCCGGCGCTCAGCTACATTTGGTCTTGACTCTACGTGGAGGATCTTTGTAATTACGTAATCAATCTGTCAAATTTTGTCGGGTAACTAATTTTTGCTGTGTAATGTAAATG
Source organism: Petasospora stauntonica (assembly GCA_030558335.1). Classification (NCBI taxonomy): domain Eukaryota; kingdom Fungi; phylum Ascomycota; class Saccharomycetes; order Phaffomycetales; family Wickerhamomycetaceae; genus Petasospora; species Petasospora stauntonica. The sequence goes on from JAJMSG010000005.1 coordinate 1,118,060, forward strand.
AGAAGAGTAAACAAAGGCTTCTTTATTTGTACCTTTTGTAGCATTGTGGGATAGGACTGGTTCATCTTTCGAGCAAATGAGTGAGAGAAGGGAGAGGAACAAGGCACCTGCCGAGCTTCAAATAACAGCTGAGCAGATTCTGCTGGAAGCTTATGAGCGAAAGAGCGATCCCCTGAATAGGACTCAAGTCAAGATAGCAGACCTGGAAGAACTCCAAGAGTCACTGAGGAGAAAGAGACAAGAGTTTGAAGATGCATTAAGAAGGAATAGACTGGATTTCCCTCAATGGATGAGATATGCCCAACTTGAAATTGACAATAAAGAGATGAAGAGGGCAAGATCTATCTTCGAGAGGGCTTTAGAGATCAATGCCCATCACGTTCCATTATGGATCCGCTATATTGACTCTGAACTCAAGACAAGGAACATCAATCATGCAAGAAATTTATTTGATCGTGTTACTACACTTTTACCAAGGATCGACAAGTTCTGGTTCCGTTATGTACAAACAGAAGAGACCCTTCAGAATGTCATTGGTACCCGTAACATTTTCAAGAGATGGATGCAGTGGGAGCCTGATTATCCAGCCTGGGATGCTTACCTAAATTTTGAGAAACGTTATGATGAGGTAGAAAATGTTCGCAAGATCTTCAACGAATACATACGTGTGCATCCGTACGCCGAAACGTGGATCAAATGGACACGATTTGAAGAGGATTACGGGGAACAATCCACCGTTCGAGAGGTGTTCACTGCAGGAATCGATGCTTTACAGAGCGACAAGCTGATTTCACAGTTTGCTAAATGGGAGGCGTCACAGAGAGAATGGGAAAGAGCCCGTGCTATCTTCCGTTTCGGCCTTTCCAAGTTCCCAGACTCGAAGCTCATAAGCGAAGAACTGACACGATTTGAGAAGCAGTATGGTGACAAAGACGGAATTGAAGACTCAATTGTGTCGAAAAGAAAGCACAAGTACGAGTCTGAGCTCAAGGACGATCCCTTGGATTATGACACTTGGTGGTCATACCTCACTCTACTCGAAGATTACCCCGTTGACGTAAGACGTCAAGCGTTTGAAAACGCTGTTGGAAATAGACCACAGTCAGCCGAAAAGGTTCATTGGAAGAGATATGTTTACTTATGGATCAAATATGCAATCTTCGAAGAGTTTCAAGGCGAAGTGGAGAAAGCAAGAGATGTCTACAAGAGGGCAGTCAAGGTCTTGCCGAAGAAATTCACGTTTTCGAAGCTTTGGATTCTTTACTCTGATTTTGAGATTCGTCATGGTAATTTAACCAGTGCAAGAAAGCTTCTGGGATATAGCATTGGATCTTTCCCAAAGGAAAAGACATTTAGGCACTACATTAATTTGGAGATTAAGCTCAAGGAATTTGACAGAGTGAGAAAGATCTACGAGAAGGAGCTGGAGGTGTTCTCGAATAAAAGCTCAGTGTGGATTGAGTATGCCGAACTGGAAGGAGAGCTTAATGATCTGGATCGTGCAAGAGCTATCTACGAGATAGCAATTGACACTGTTACAAAAGGCAAGGATACTGTTTGGGACAAGTATGTGGAGTTCGAAGTTGACCAAAGTGAGTACGCCAAGGCTAGAGATCTCTATAAACGGCAGCTTCAGCTTGATCTTAACTCAAGCACTAAGTGGATTAAAAGCGCATTATTTGAGCTCACAGTTCCCACTACTAAGCAGCTGGAAGATTATGAAAAGGAAGTGGAGGAGACCGGGGACTATGAGCTTGAATTTGCATTCGAAGTCTCTGATGATGCTAAATCGAACACCCGATCTGTGTTTGAAGACGCTTTGAAGCATTTCAAGAAAGAGCGTATGAACGAGCAGAGAGTTGTACTATTTGAGGCATACAAACAATTCGAATCTATTCACGGCACAGAGGAAACTCAGGAGAAGCTGGACAAACGCTTGCCTACGGTTGTGAAGAAGAGATCAACACTGGAAGATGGCTCTATGCAAGAATTCTACGATTACATCTTCCCAGACGACAAGAAGATGAACAAATTCCTGGAGATGGCTAAGAAGTGGAATAAGCAAAGGGAATAAGCAGTATATATTAGCCCAATTAACGAGTAATGACACAGCATATTTATCTAGTTTTTCTTCTCTTCTGTACTTGATGAAACCGAAGGGACTGGTGGTGGAGGAAGTGCTTCAAGCCCTGGAGGTGGTACCAATGATGGCGGTGCTGGAGGCGCTCCAAGTCCCGGTGGTGCTGGTGGTGCTGTTAAACCTGGTGGTGCTGCAAGTCCTGGTGGAGCTGCTAATCCCGGTGGAGCTGCTAATCCTGGTGGAGCTGCTAATCCTGGTGGAGCTGCTAATCCTGGTGGTGCTGCTAGTCCTGGTGGTGCCGGTGGTGCGGCCAAGCCAGGAGGTGGTTGCAAGTTCATCGGAGCCGGAGGAGCACCAAGGCCAGGTGGAGGTACAATAACATTTGCTTGCTGAGGCTGATTTGGTCTGTAAGGTGATTCGACGCCTGTGTTCCTCTTTTTCAGGGGCTGTTCCGAGTCATCAGTAGCAGTGTAATTCGTAGCATGGATTCCACTGAGTAAGTTATCAAACTCTTGTTCGACATTAACACTAACATTAGCACCTTCTCTCTTCATCTTACAATCTCTAGCAAAGTGGCCAGTGTTACCACATAGACGACACACGATGGAATTAGTGAAGTCGTCACGATTTGGACACTCCCATCTCTTGTGTCCACGGAGACCACATATCGAGCATGGCCTATCGTCGTCCTCTCTCAAAGTACCGTTGAGCTCTGCTAGTTCTCTCAACTGGCCTCTTTTAAGATCATTCTGGCCTTCTGGCGATGTAATAGCTTTCATCACAATCTCTTTACATGCAGCGATACCGGCTTCGACCTTGTCACCATCATCGGCCGTAATCAAACAGTGAAGAGGTTCATCTAAATGAGCCATTCTTGGGTCATTCCGTGTGTTTCTTCCCTCCTTCACAGATCCCTGGCCTCTAATTCCGATACGAGCACCTGTGCTCTCTTGCATTTTTCTCAAAGTGTTACCTCTTGGACCCAGTAACAAGCCCACAAAGTTGATCTCAGGGTGCTCTTTGGCTGGAATAAAGTACTTTTCAGTGGTGCTTTTTGGACGTCTATAGTCAGCAGGAGCAACGTAGTGTGGAACGATACGAGCTGCAATATCGATGAGATGGTGTCTTTCGTCCTCCATGGCCTTCTTGAACCTCTGCTCCCTGGTGTTCGTTCTACGACCCTGACTGTCGTATTGTGGAGGCGGTGACGGTGATCTGTCACGGCCCTTATATGGGGGATTCAAATCGTTGCTTGAGATTCTTTGTGTGATTTCCTCGATACGATACACGATCTGGTAAGCATCCAGTTGCTCTGGTGTGAGAACACCAGATATTAGTGTGGGCATGTTGAGAGCACTTCGTGAGTGGCCATTCGGCTTCCTCTGCGGACCCCAAGGCCCAGTAGCTGGCACACTTGAAGATTCCCTACTAGGAGATCTGCCTCTCTTCAGCGAATAAGACATATCGGTGTTTTATTGTGCCTCAATCCAATGATGGCGTCCGTATTTATGTCATAGATGCAAGCACTAACAAAATTTAAGCAAGAAAAATTAAGAGCCCTGGCGCCACTCACACCCGAACATCTCGCGCTCAATCCTAGAGGTAAGCTCGTATGAACAACTCCGCACCAAATCAAATACATCAACGCTTGGTATTTCTGATTAATTAACACTAGAAACGCCATATACAAGATGTCCTCAGGTTACGGATTCTCAGGTGGTGTTGGTCGTTGCTTCGGAGCATGGCAGAGCTTCATGGACTGTTACACTGCAAAGGATACCACGAGCCCGGGACAATGCACCCCACACGCTGATGATTACTTTGAGTGTCTACACAGACCAAAGGAATTGGCTAGAACTATCGCTATAAGAGAACAGTACGAGAAGAACAAGGCTGAAGCAAAGAGCGAGGAGGCTTCTCAAGGCTCTGTGTCCATCAAGGGCTCGGTTCCAGAAGTGCTGGGTTTAGTGGATGCTTGACTTCCGCACCGCCAATATAACACACTTATTTAACTTATTTATTGGCATTTTGCCTTATTTATTCTATTTATCTACAAAGCTTATTACTAGACTTCGTAAATTGGGCTTCAAATTAAACGTGAGCCAGCATCTGTCTCACCGCAGCTCTCACCTCATAGAACAGCTCTCCAGGCACACCGTCAACCACAACGTCACCATCAGAGACCTTTCTTACGGCAACCACGTCGTCAATAACGAGAGTACCCTCACCTTTGAACTCCACTTTGTGGTTCACTGACAGGTTGCGCTTAAGCTCTGAAAGTCTGACATCACCAATTGCCAACGGAGCAGCTCTTATGTTTGAGAACATGGCGGAAGGGAGCTCTAAAGGAACAAGGACCAAGTCGTTCTGGCCCTTCGTATCTTCTTCTTCCTCTTGCTTCACTTCGCTAGATTCCTCCATTTTTACGTCACCGTTTTCTTGTTCTTGTTTTAACTTCATTGCCTCTGTCAGCTGCTTCTTCGTTCTAATCTCACCAACAACGTGTGCAACATTAAATCCACCAGCGATCTTCTGCCATTTAAGCTTAGATAGCAGCGAGTCGTCAAGCAAGATGTCAAATGATTGCACTGTGTTATCGACTGTGAATCCCTTGTTATTCTCCATGTCTATTACTTCGAATCTGTTGTGCTTCTTCAAAGCAGCAGATACAAGTGTTTCGTTACCGCCCTCTGTCAAGTCGGATGTCAAGAGAACGTTCTTTGGCTTCAATGACGGCAAAATCAGAGACAGAGATCTCAGATCGACGAGACCGGCAAGGTCAACATAAGACATGGCACAACGTGATCTGATTAGCATTTCCGTGATATTTCTAGTCTTCGGCTGATGCAATGCGTCCAAGTCAGAAACATCGTCTTGCTTCTTACCATCATTCCAACGCTTCTTCTCCCCTAGCTTCGCCTTGAGCTGCTCTTTCTTTTTCAGCTTATTGACGTCTTTCTCTTCTTCCCTAGCGTAGTCAGCATGGTTGATCACCGCACCATACTCATCAGCTTTGACTCTGTGTGGGATGTATGGGAACATGCGGGCACGGCCCTTGGCAGTGCGCACATCTGTATCGATTGGCACATTCTCTTCTTTCTGTGTTGTAGCCAATGGGTCTTCATCTTCTGATTCGGAATCAGATTCATCTTCAAACTGGATTTGTGACTTTTCTGTAAGCTTGGCTTTCTTCGCTTTTTCTTTATCCAATCTTCTCTGCTTAACGAGATTCTCATAAGCTGTGAGAGCATCACCAATCAACAGATCCTCTCTAATATGCTGGATCTGGAATTGCTTCTCGAGAATAATAGGAGTACCCTCTTCAGCATTTGATCCCCTAGATTTTAGTGTGTTTTGCCATGTGTAGTACAAGTCACTTCCAATTGAGCCTTCTAACGCTCTTTCAGTGAGCAGAACTGTGGTTTTATCATCACCACAAAGCGCAGCAAACGCAGCTTGGGCTTCACTTCCACTATCGAGTCCAACACTGGCTGCAAACACAACCTTGGCACCTGGCATACCAGCTAACTCCTTAGGTTCAATGATTTGAACTCGAGAAGCATCGAAAGGAACCTGGCCCTTAGCTTCCCACTCTTTGATCACAGCAGGTGCCATCCACTCAAGCATACTACCGGCGTAGGTAAGAGATCTTGCCTTGGCATGTGCGACCATCAAAACAGGGATTGGGGCACTTTGAATGTGCTCGTCAATTAGATGAATCAGCTCAAGAAGTCTTCCACCAATTGTTGTGGGTAGAAGAACAGTACCACCTCTTCCTAACGTGGCATCTACCAATGCGAAGAACTTCTCAACACGCTTCTTATGCGATAACGGAGAGCCAATTGCAGATGATGTAATTACCACCGACGGTCTCAGCAGTATAGGATTTTGAAGCATGTCAGCACCATTCAGGAAGGAGTCCTTCGAGTGGTTCCACATAGGAGCATACACAACTTTCTCGGAGTTCTTCTGAAGCACCCAAATAGTACCACCTAGGGAATGACCCGAATTCACAGCAGTAATCGTTAAACCGTCATATTTGGCACGCAAGTCTGTTGTCTGGGAGTGCTTAACAGTGATGATCTTGTCAAAAGCGTCTTCGATGTCGTTCAATTCGAAATGCGTTCCCTCTAATGGGCCAATGATACCCTTTCCTCTGTATAGGTCAATTGTGGCGACTCTTCCGAGATTGGTAACGGGTAGTGTAGCATAAACAGGTACTTTAAGCTCTTGGAATGCGAGCCATGCATAGGCACCGACAAAGTCAGTTGTAGGCTGTGACAAAACTATAATATCCACGGTGTTAATCACATCTTGTAAGTATCGAAGATCAGAGACACCATCCCAGCCTGGGTCAGCTAGTACTCGTACACCATCAAACTCCAAAAGCGAGGCTCGCGAGTGTGAGCCTTCGGGTGATAGTGGTCTATACGTGAACGGCATTGTGTGCCTTGTGCTTGTTCTGAGCTGAATAATTCAGGCCCAAGCGTTGTTGTTATGGCTATTCATCTGGTTTTCCATACTACTTAAACTGATGGTACGCCCACGACCTACCCTAGAACACATTCAAAAAAAATGATTTCGCCCAGGATCGAACTGGGGACGTTCTGCGTGTTAAGCAGATGCCATAACCAACTAGACCACGAAACCATTTGCGAAACTTTCCCTCCTCTACTTTCATAGATCGTGACAATGATAAGTCTTTCAGCTTTCGCGTTATAGTAAACAAAACTCCAGATCTAATGAACAAACACGTTTGCATTAGTAAAGCAAAAACTTGGTCTATTTCTTCAGTTAACTGGTGATGGCTCTTCTTCAGACAGTTTACACCTTCGTGGTGCGTCATGAGATTCTCCAGCGACTCGTAAGGTTTCTGCCTATCCTATCCCTAGCATTAGCTATTGGTGGTGTTTCATGGTTAGCTGTGCTACCGATGGATGGTCAGTACAGAAACACATATATCTCAGAAAATGCCCTTATGCCTTCACAGGCTTACTCTTACTTTAGAGAATCTGAATGGAACATTCTCAGAGGATATCGTACTCAGATATCTGGCTTTAACGTCTCGGACACACACCAGAACATGGAGACCATGAAGACGTGGCTAGAGGACGTCGGTTACAAAGCCTCAATCCACGCTGGTGAGCACGGTGACAACCTATACGCTGTCTTCCATGCTCCCCGTGGTGATGATACAGAGGCAATTGTTCTCGGTGCTGGATACTACAACAGCGATGGCGAGTTTAATGCCGGTGGTATGGCATTGGCGATGGGTCTTGCAAGATACTTCCACAGATGGATTGTGTGGTCTAAGAACATCATTGTGGTGATTCCCACTGATCCAAGCTCTTCTCTGAGAGAGTGGGTAAATGCATATCACACCTCTCTGGATCTCACTGGTGGCTCGATTGAGGCGGCTGTCATGATGGACTATCCGTCCGAGTCTGACAACTTTGAGTACATCGAGCTTTACTATGAGGGTGTCAATGGCCAATTACCGAACTTGGACCTCGTCAACGTCGCTGTCTCTGTCTCCGAGCATGAAGGTCCCCGTATCAGCTTACAAGGAACTCCAGAACACGAGCTGAGAACAAACAACTACTGGACTCGTCTCCGTATTCTGTCGCGTGGTATCGTCGAGCTGGCTCTTGCTGGTCTAAAAAGAGGACATGGTAACGAAGCCTTTTCTGGTTGGAGAGTTCAATCACTCACACTAAAGGCAAAGGGTACCACTGGACCTTATGATGTTACGGTGTTTGGCCGTATTCCAGAGGCTATCTTCCGTTCAGTCAACAATTTGCTTGAAAAATTCCACCAGTCGTTCTTCTTCTATCTAATGATGGCTCCAAGAAACTTCGTCTCCATTGGAACCTACCTGCCGTCGGCTGCTCTTTTCGCTGTCTCATTTGTTTTAAGCTCTCTAAGCCACGTGCTAAATTCTGGATTTGAGCCTCGTCATTTAACAAAGTTTGCAGTTCCAAGTTCGTTGTACTTCTTGGCTACTCTATTCATCGGGTTTACTTTGGCCCAGTTGATCCCACTGTTACCATTGGCATCAAGTTACGCATTAATCGGCGTCTCGGCACTAATTTCCCTGGGACCTCTATTCTTCAAGCTTCACTTACCGAGAGAACTTGCCCCATTGCTCCGTGGTATTGCACTGATGTACTTCAGCACCGTGCTATTCTCTCTCTTGGTTCTTAATTTCTCTTTGACGTTCACGATGGGAGTGTTTGCTCTTCCATTAACTTTCATTAATGACGAGTCTCTGAAATTACGCAACTGCATTCTGCTGGCTCTTTCTAATCCGTTTATTCTCTCCGTTGCGTTTGCTCTGGACTTCGAGAACGGACTAGATGGTCTTTTCGCTGGGCTCATCAAGTCATGGCAAGAACTAAATTGTCACACTTGGTTGGTAGTGACTTGTGGATGGTTCCCAACCTGGTGTGCTACTGCATTGAGTGTCTATGTCTCTGGCATTCCTATGGATGAAAAGAAGACGAAATAAAAGAACGGAAAAAAAGTATGTGTTTCCTACATTTGAATAAACAAAATAATAAATAAGTTTCTATAATTATGATGTTAGACATGAAAATATGCACAAGTGAAAGCAAACAACCTCAAGCGACTCAGTTGGCACTACCACGGCCACCAGCACCAGCAGTGATGAGCTTCAACTGCTCTTCGGAGAGCTTGATCTCTGGCAACACAGCTTCGCCCTTCGATGATGGTTCTGGCAAGAATCCAATCTTGATCAAGTAGGCAACATAGACTGCAATCTGGGCGTCATCAATACCTCTACCAGCAGAGGCATCAACACCAGTCCACTGGGCGTCGCTCTTCAAGGAAGAACGGGCATTGGCATCGTCCAATTCTGGAGCCTTGGTGTTAGCTGGAAGATCGCCAAGAACAAAGTGCAGCAATGGGTAAAGAGCACTCTCCTTGGTCTCCTCGACAACAAATCTTTCAAGAGCAGATTTCCATGTCACGTAATCAGCCTCCTTCAAGTCATAGCCGAACTTGTTCAAAGCACCCACAAACTTGGTGAAGGTCACACGTGGATGGCCAGTGACCTGAACAACAGCGAGTTCGTCGTTCTTTGGTGGGTGCAGAGCAGAAGCACAAACAACGGCGGCAACGTGGTCAACTGGCACCATGTTGATGGTGTTGTTGATGTTAGGGTAGTAGCCCAACTCGGTACAGCCCTTGAGCATACGCAACAAGAAGTCATCAGTGTTGGAAGAACCAGTACTGGTCTCACCGGTGACATAGCCAGGTCTGATGATAGCACCCTTCAAGCCACGCTTACCAGCCTCTCTGATGATGTACTCGGCAGCCCACTTGGACTGACCGTAGCCAGAGCCCAAGCCGTAGGCGGATCCCTGCAAATCATCGGACTCTGGAACACCGTCCTTGCCCTCAGACAAAAGCTTGTCGGAGAGCTCAACAAAGTGATCTGTATCCAAAGCAGAAGTGGAGGAGACGAAGGAGAAGTACTTTGGCTTACCAGAAGCAGCCATGTTCAACACATTGACAGTACCGACGACGTTCGCGTCACGGAGCTTCTCGTATGGGTACACCCAGTGAACCAAAGCACCGTTGTGGATAATAACGTCGATAGTCTCTGTCAACGAGGTCCATGCCTGAGTGGTGAGGCCGAATTGCTCCTTGGACAAATCACCGAGAACAATCTCAACAGAATCGAATTTCTCGTTGTAAACACCGTAAGTCTGAGCAGCCTGTTTCAATCTCTGAGCACCCTTTTCCTTGTCAGTAGCACGGACGTGAGCAAAGATCTTAATGTTTGTATCTTCACGGTTAAGCAAGTTCGAGACAATGAAAGAACCCAAGAAGCCAGTCGCACCGGTGACGAAGACGTTTATCTCGTCAGTCTTGGCAAGAGGGTCTCTAGATGCATATGACTTCAACAATCCGGAATCACAGAGGTCCTTAGCATCCTTGAAGTAATCAGCAACCTTAACATCGTCAGTGGTGGTCTCCACAGGGGCAAAGGCACCGGCCTGGACACGCTCGATTTCCTTGGCGAATGCCTTGATAGTTGGAGCCTTAAAGATGGTTCCCAATGGCAGGTCAATCACCAGCTCCTTTCTCAGCTCGAAAATCATTCTAGTGGCAAGGATGGAGTGACCACCCAAGTCGAAGAATGAATCCTCTGGAGAAATTGTGGATGGGCGCTGTGGAAGCACAGACAACCACAAGTCACGGACCTTAGCCTCGGTTGTAGAGAACTGAGAGTCATCCTGGTCAACAGCAGAGTGCTTGGCGACAGCTGCTAACTGATCCTGGGTTGGGAATGGTAACTTAGGCTTGTCGACCTTACCGTTAGGGTTCAATGGTAGCTTGTGGAATGGAACGATAATAGTTGGAATGGCGTATGAAGCAAGTCTCTTCTTCAAGAACGCCTTGATGTCCTTGATCAAGTTACGGTATCCAACAAGGCCAGAAACAACGTGGTCATCCTTGTCCTCCAACTCGTCGACTGGAGACTTGAAGTTCTCGATGTCAGCGACATCGCCCTTTGGAACGATGTAAGAGATCAAAGTTGGCTCACCGTTGTGGTCCTTACGCACCAAGGTGATGTTCTCACGAACCAATGGATGCTGAGAAATGTTGGTGTCGATTTCACCGAGCTCAATACGGAAGCCACGAATCTTGACTTGGTCATCAGCTCTACCACAACACTCAGTGTTACCATCTGGCAGGTAACGACCCAAGTCACCAGTTCTGTAAAGTCTGTCTCTTGGACCCTTCCAGAACTGTCTCCATGGCTCATTCTTGGAGAGCTTGTTGTCAAGCTCGGTCCACTTCTCGCTATCGGTGTACCAGTTCTCAACGAACTTCTCCTTGTTAAGATCTGGCAAGCCACGGTAACCCTCGGACAGACCAGCAGCACGAACGTAGATCTCACCAACTTCACCAACACCACAGGTCTGGGATCTATCATTTCTGTTAACAACGAGAAGCTGGACGTTGAGCATACCGGTACCAGCTGGCATAATGTCCTTCTGGGACTCAAGGAAAGTTGGATCCCTGGATCTGGAGGTGACCTCGAAGAAAGAAACGGCTCTCTGGGTCTCAGTGGTACCATACATGTTGACGATATTGACGTTCTTGGCCAAGGTCTGCAATCTCAAACAGTCTCTCTTGGTCAGGATGTCACCAACAAAGAAGGCATGGTGCAAGTCTGGGAACTCAGCGGTGGCCTGGGCAGAAAGCAATTGACCCATAGCAGGTGTCAAATGTGTCACGGTAGCACCGTAAGTAGCCATCCACTCAGCAAGCTTACCTGGGGTACCGATGTCATCAGCTGTTGGGACCAAGAGCTGAGCACCGAGGAAGATTGGAGTGAACATATCTCTCTGGATTGGATCATGGGCAATACCAGAAAGCATCGTGAACTTATCCTTGTCGCTGAGGCCGAAGGTCTTGGCCATCCAGTCGAAGTAGTAAGCAAGGGAGAAGTGTCTACCCAAGACACCCTTTGGCAATCCCTCAGAACCAGAAGTGAAAGACAAGGTTGGGTTGGAATCTGGGCCAACCTGGACACCGGTCGGTGTCACTGGAATACCTTCGAAAACGTCAGTGGAGCCTTCGAAGGAGCCACCAAGGATAGAACCATCATCTTGAAGCTCAATGTGTGGAACTCTAGCACAAACATCCAACTCATCGTTGATGTAGTCTTCAACAAGCTTGTCAAGAACACCAGCCTTCTTGATAACAATCAAGCCTCTTGGCTTGGCGACTTGCAAGTAGATGTTCTGACGAGCTGGAGGGTATGCTGGATCAATGACGGAGAATGTGGCACCAGCCTTCAACACACCTAGCACAGAGACAAGCAAGTCGACAGATCTAGAGGAGTAGATCATAACAACATCGCCTCTCTGAATTCCGTTCTTCACCAAGTAGTTACCGACAATGTTAGAGGTCTCGTTGATCTGCTTGTAGGTGAATTCTCTTGGCTTCTGCTCTGGGGTCAGGAACGATGGTGTCTCAATGGCCAGCACACGTTCTGGAAACTTGGCAGCGTTCTCCTGGAAGATATCATGGATAGCGCCCCTATAGCCAGACCAGTCGAGGTTTGATGTTGGATCAGGAAGCACAGACTTCTGCGACTTGGTGATAAGACTCACCTTGGTGATCTCAGTAGTTGGAGCATCTGCCACGGCGTCGAAGAACTGGTTGAACTGTTCACCGAGGATGGTTATACGGTCTTGCTTGTATAGCAAAGCGTTGTAGTAGACATCGTAAGAGTCACCGTTAACGAAGATCGACAAGTCTCTCACGGAACCATACTCTGAGAGCAGCTGGTGTGCGTTGCCATGCTGGAAACTGAGTCTGAACAAGTGTGGCTTAGCCTCAAGCTTGTTCTCTTTCTGGATGGCAGAACAGATATCATCATAATCGGCAGCCTTGGAAGCGCCAGTGATGTAGAGTTCGGTGATGTGCTGAACAAGTTGAACAAAGGTCCACTTTGGATCGATGTTGAATCTGATGACGAACTCCTTGCCTTCGCTCTCTGGGGCGTCAGTGGAGATGACAATGTCATCATCACCGGTCAATCTGTATATCAGTGTTCCGAAGACCGAGAGACCAACGGTGAATTCATTAGCACCCTCCACCTGGGCGGCAATGGCCTGGAGAACGGAGCTCTTTGGAACAGTGAAAGAGGACTTGGCCTCAACTACTTTGTTGTTCGATGGGCGAATGAAGTCGTGTGGAAGCACAGACAGTGTCGGACTGCTGAGGATCGCCACCCAATGTTTCAAATCAGACATTTTCAGTGCGTTGCTAATTGGTTGGGGAATTCGAATTGAAGCGATGACTGACTGGGAGAGTGGATGGATTTATCACCGTTTTTGTATGACACCAAGCGCATCATCAAAGAAATCGCAGAGGGTCCGGTGACCGGAGAAGCAACCGGCCCGGTACCCTGGAGTCATTTGCCCGTTCGCAAATGACAGATAGTGGTTACCTCGGAATTGGAAGGCACTGGTCGGAAGTCCTCTCTTTTTGCGCGAAGGGCGTAAATGGGTTCACCAACACTAAGCACTAAAGCCGGTTAAAGCTGCCTTTGCATTCACAGAAAGGACTATTTGTAACGATTAAATTCCGAAGTTTTGTGGAACAGTCAGCTCTTCAAATTCTGTGCCTCCATTGATACCAATTTCGAGCAAAGCATTCGGAGAGAGTTCCTCATTGAGCTTTATTTTCGACAGATAGACGCCCACAAGCACTAAAATAGGTTGCCTACAATCACGTCCAATCATTCAATATGGCGCAGAGAAAGCTGCAACAGGAGATCGACAAGGTCTTCAAGAAGGTCAAGGAGGGCCTGGAGGTTTTTGACATGTACTACGACAAGCTTTTAATGTGTGAGTCCCAGCCACAGAAGGAGAAGCTCGAGTCTGACTTGAAGAAGGAGATCAAGAAACTCCAAAGACAGAGAGACCAAATCAAGAACTGGATCAGTGGTAACGAAGTCAAGGATAAGAAACCACTCACGGAAAACAGAAGATCCATTGAAAACGCAATGGAGCGGTTCAAGGAGGTGGAGAAGAATATGAAAACAAAAGCGTTTTCTAAGGAGGGTCTCAGTATGCAAAGGGTGGATCCGAAGCAGAAAGAGAAGGATGATCTTTTCGAGTTTTTGCAGTCAAACCTCGACGAATTGGAGAGACAGAACGAAAAGCACGAAGCTATCGTGGACCAGATCCAGAATTCGGGAAAGAAAGGAAGAAAGCTTGATAACTCCAAACAGTCAGAAATTGATGAGTTACAGGAGAAGATCGAGAGAAACCATTGGCACGAGGAGAAGCTCGAGCAGATATTGAGAATGGTAGCCAACGATGCACTTGATTGTGACCAGGTGAATGAGCTACGTGAAGATATCACTTATTACGTTGAGTCCAATGAAGATGCTGATTTCCTGGAAGATGAGATGATTTACGACGACCTCGGTCTCGATGAGATTGAGGAGGCTTACGGCGCCGTCGGTGAATTCCCAACAATCCCTGCCAAGGAAGAGGAGTATCCTGACCTTTCTATGGACACGCCGAAGAAAAGTACTACATCTGCTCAGACAAGTGCCCCACCTACTGCTAGTGCTCCAGGCCCATCCCTCAATGGCAATGGAAACCACTCCAACGTGTCGACGCCATCAAGACCATCATTGACTTCCCTCAATAGCAACAATGTTATCTCTACGCCAGGCCCAGCTATCCCACCAATTGCCTCTAATTTGAAGCCTGCTGTTGTCCAGAAGACAGAATTGAAGTATGCCTCCGTGGCCAGCGCTGCTCTTGCGAACTCCTCCAACAACACTCCAAAGTCTACTCCAAAGGCTGCGCCAGCCATCCTCACAAACATGGCTGCCACGCTGAGTAATTCTTTGGCTGCATCGAAAGGTCCTCAATCGCCAGCTGTTCCGCCAGGCCTTAATGCTCAGCCTTCGACTCCTAAGCCAGCAGCTCCACTGAACTTCGCTACGCTCGGTGGAACTATCAACAACACTCCGGCTCCCGCTCCTGCCCCGGCTCCTGTTCAGATCAACACAAATTCTGTGCCTGCTGCTGCTGTAACTGATGCTCCTCAGCCTGCACAGGACATCACCACCATTGATACCGCTTCGTCATCCCCTACTGTCGATGCGATGATCGCCAAGATCCTCAATAGACCAACTTCCCAAAAACCTGTGACCACTGAGTCTATTGACGACTTATATGACTACTATACGAACGTCAAGGAACTCGTGCACCAGCCTCAGGAATTCGACCACATTGCTAAGATCTTGGAGACATCCTTGCTGAATTGCCCAGACTCTCTGGACTCCGATAAGCCAAAGACATACCGTCCCCAAAATCCCCATCCAAGTCCTGTCTACTACCCACAAGAGCCGCTCCCAGAGCTTTCTTACAGCGCTGTTGTGTCTAAACTAGACGTCAGCACACTTTTCTTCAACTTTTACTACAACCAGGGTGAGTACGTGCAAATACTGAGTGCTCGTGAGTTAGTGAAGAAAGGCTGGCTCTTTGACACTGTGAGTCAAAAGTGGTATCAGAAAGTCGAGGAGATCCAACCTCCTAGCCTTGTTGGTGATCAACTGACAAGTCCAGAAAAGAGAGTGACATGGAAGTACTACGACAACGAGAGCGTCTGGCTATCACGCCGTAAGGACGACTTCGATCCAGAAGCTGTCAACTTCTTGACTGCATTCTGATCCCCGATGATACATATTGAGCTGCAATTCTAATTATTCGTTTTATTATGTGTGTACTCTCTAGAAGTAGCCAAGTATTCTATAAAAAATCATTTCAGTTCGTTGGTAATTCGTCGCTGTGCGTTGTTGTGAAAGAAGTGCAGTCTAAACATTGAGCTCTTTCTTCAAGAACTGTTCGGAGAAGTACTTGATTTGCTCGAAATTGTACTCAAATCCGTCAACACCGCCATAATATGGGTCATCAACAATGGCTTTGAACTTTTGATCAACATTGTACTCTCCAAACATCTTTACTTGAGCCCTTGAGTTCTTTGGCTGGATACGTTCCATGTTGTAGACGTTCTGCTCGTCCATTCCAATGAGGTAGTCGAACTCGTTAAAGTGTTCCGCTGATAGTCTCTGAGCATGGTGATCCACTGGGACATTGTGCTTACGACACGTAGAGCTGGATCTAGAGTCAGGAGTCTCACCAATGTGGAACCCTGAGGTGCCGAAGGAGTCGATTTTCTCAAAGTGTGCTTCGAGACCCTTCTCCTTCACTGTGTGCTTAAACACGGCCTCCGCCATTGGCGAACGGCAAATGTTACCTAGACACACAAATGCGACTGCAATTGGCTTCTGGGCGTCCGACGGCATCTTTATTTTGACTTTATATCGCCTAGACCATTCACCGAGAAGGATAAGAAGACTGTTGATATCTTTCGGCTTTTCAGCCTCTCGGTGTCTCGAGGCCGCGCAACCAAGCCGCCGGTGACATCAGAGATCTTAGGCACGCTGATGTCAGAATTTATTGTTCTTTTACAAATTATTTTTCGCTTCTACAAGAGCTTCAGAAATCATAAGAACCGTTTATTTATTTAACTAAGCATGTTAACAGAGTAGAAGGCCTTGTTCAATGGAGAAATGACCTTAGAGCCCTTGTAGAACTCAACGGTCTTCAAGGCTCTAGAGGCAACACCCTCACCGGTGAACTCGAAGTACTTGTAGATGTCGCCAGCCTTACCAGAGGCACCGAATCTGTCAATACCGAACTGCTCGTGAGCGTACTTGGCCCAGCCGGAGGTGGACAAGACCTCAACGGACATGGATGGGACACCGTCTGGAATGACAGAGAGCTGGTACTCCTTGGACTGCTTGTCGAAGGTGTGGAAGTCTGGGAGAGAGACAACACGGGCAGCGACACCCTTGGAGGCAAGGACCTCAGCACCCTCAAGGGCGATGGAGACCTCGGAACCAGTGGCGACGATGGTGATCTGGGCGTCAGAGGCGTCCTTGACAACGTAACCACCCTTAGCGGCCTTCTCGATAGAAGAACCCTCCAAGTGTGGCAAGTTCTGTCTGGACAAGGCGATGATAGATGGGGTGTGCTTAGAGCTCAAAGCAACCTTGTAAGCAGCGGAGACTTCGTTACCGTCAGCTGGTCTCCACACACTCAAGTTTGGAGTGGCTCTGAAGTGGGCCAAAGTCTCGATAGGCTGATGGGTTGGACCATCCTCACCGAGACCGATGGAGTCGTGGGTAGCGACCCAGATAACTGGGAAGCCAGACAAAGCGGAGAGTCTGACGGCACCAGCAGCGTAGGAGACGAAGTTGAGGAAAGTACCACCGTAGGCCTTGAAGTTGGCACCGTAAGCGGCAATACCGTTCATGATGGCACCCATACCGTGCTCACGGACACCGTATCTGATGTAACGACCAGCGTAAGTACCCTCAGCAGCAATGTCGTCTGGCTGGAAGTCGGTAGCCTCCTTGGATCTGGTCAAGTTAGAACCAGTCAAGTCAGCGGAACCACCAATAAGCTCTGGAACAAAGTCGAAGATGGAGTCCAAAAGCATCTCAGAGAGCTTTCTGGTAGCAAGAGCCTTGTCGTCCTTGGTGTAGGTTGGCAACTTAGCCTCCCAGCCCTCTGGGAGCTCACCCTTCAAACGTCTCTCGATCTCAGCACCCTCAGTTGGGTACTTCTCGGAGTAGGCCTTGAACAAGGAGTTCCACTCCTCCTCAGCCTTGGCACCTGGCTCAATGGTCTCCTTCTGGTAGTAGTCGTAAAC
Source organism: Petasospora stauntonica (assembly GCA_030558335.1). Taxonomy (NCBI): domain Eukaryota; kingdom Fungi; phylum Ascomycota; class Saccharomycetes; order Phaffomycetales; family Wickerhamomycetaceae; genus Petasospora; species Petasospora stauntonica. The sequence continues at coordinate 1,135,425 of JAJMSG010000005.1, forward strand.
TTCTTGTGGGACAGCGAAGGTCTCCTCTGGGTTGAAGCCGAGCTTCTCCTTCAACTGCTTAATGTCATCAGGCTTCAATGGAGCACCGTGAACAGAGTGGGTACCCTGCTGCAAGGAACCGTAACCGATGATGGTGGTGAGTCTAATCAAGGTTGGCTTGTCGGACTTCTTAGCATCCTCAAGAGCCTTGTTAATAGCATCCAAGTCTTCGTTACCGTCCTTAACCCACAAAACGTTCCAGCCGTAAGCCTCGAATCTCTTGTTGACATCCTCAGTGAAGGAGACGTTGGTGTTACCGTCAATGGTGATGTGGTTGTCATCGTAGAAAGCAATCAAGTTGTTAAGCTTCAAGTGACCGGCAAGGGAGCAGGCCTCAGAAGCAACACCCTCCTGCAAACAACCGTCACCCAAGATGGCGTAGGTCAAGTTGTTGGACAATGTGAAGTCTGGCTTGTTGTACTTAGCGGCGAACTGCTTCTGGGCGATAGCCAAACCAACGGCGTTGGAGATACCCTGACCCAATGGACCGGTGGTAACCTCAATACCAGTGATCTCAGCCTCTGGGTGACCTGGGGTCTTGGAACCGAGCTGTCTGAAGTTCTTGAGGTCGTCAATGCTCAATGGGTAGCCAAAGAGGTGGAGCAAAGAGTACAAAAGAGCGACGGAGTGACCGTTGGACAAAACAAATCTGTCTCTGTTGATCCAGTCTGGGTTCTTTGGGTTGAGCTTCATCTGCTTCCAGATCAAGTGGGCAACTGCGGCAAGACCCAATGGGGCACCTGGGTGACCGGAGTTGGCCTTAGCAACCTGGTCCACAGAGAGGAGCTTGATAGTGTTGATGGCACGCTGTTCGACGGACATTTTAAACGTAAATGCGGTTAATTCCTCCAAAATTAAGGTGTCAATGCGACTGGAAACAGTGGCGGGAACTAGCAACGTTTTTATATGGTGATGGTGGCACCGGGAGAATCTGCGCCGGTCGCTGACTGAGGGCAACAGACCGGGCGAACGAGAAGCGAGCGATGAGCTTCAAAGACTTCCGGGTGCGGTGGATTTTGGGGCTTTTTAATCGGTTTTATGAGCCAATTAGCTTGATATGACTCTTCTCTAGTACTGGGAAGTGAAGCTACGTCTCGGACTTCCAAAATTACTACAATATCGAACCCATCCTCTTGCCCCAGATCAAAGCGAGAATTCAGATGGCCCCCTCGGAAGTCCGTTTTCCCAGTGTGCACCGGCGCCCACGCCCCCGGACCCCAGCCACAATGTGTCACTTAGTCAAGCTGGAAACCGAGTACTAAACGAGTGAAATTTTGAGTTTTTGAAGCTTCTGATTGATAACCTAACGCCATTGTATCGAATTCATCCAAAATCAGCTCTCAAATCGATATTCCAAGACCGATGCCTCGCAATTTGGTCAAATAACAGGCTCCACACCCAACGGTCAACTCGGTTCGAAAATCGCGAAACCTCAACCGTTTCGGCAGGGCTCATAACCAATGGTAAGGGGCACATGTGTTTACGCGACGGGAGGCCAACTTGAGCAAACACTGTGTAAGGTAAGCTTATTTGACTGTTTGAGGGAGAGACGTAAAGAGTGACAAGATGGAATTTTTCAACACTCAACCAAAGACACTTTTGGACATTCCAACTGATTCAAAGAAATTTGTTAAAGATGCCGATGCACTGGTGTCAGGCGTGAAGAAGTCATGGAAGAAGATCAAGACATACTCGTACAAGCTAGACAGTGGCTCAAAAGAGAGTGTGACAACCTACGGAACCAATCTCAACAACGAGTACTGGCTTGCAAGAGTCTCTCACCATGATGCCAAGAGCTTCGACTATGAGAAAATGGTCAAGTATCTGATTGGTGCCGTCGCCAAAGGCGAATCTGGGTACGTTGTTGATGACAACTATAAGCACACACAGTACGAGACTGAGTACATTCATGTTTTGAGTAAATGGGACAAGGTTCCACTCGACAGTTATGAAGAATACAGCTCAGTTCCAGATAAAGAGCACCTAAGCAAGTGGGTCAGTATTCGTGCAGAGTACGAGCTGGGAGCGCCATTAACAACCAGAGAGTTCAACGAGTTCATGATGATTGTGGAGCCAGGTTATATCAACGAGTGCGCATATGTCATCCAGCTGGTGAGCAATAGAGCCACGAACAGCGGTCACGTTGCCGGTGTCTACTGCTCGATCGAGCGTATCCAGAAGATTGGAGATCAGATCGAGTGGATTATGTGCACTTGTAGCGATAGTGGTGGAAACGTTCCCAAGTGGCTACAGAACTCTATGATCTCAAAGAGTGTCGCTGCAGATGTTCCTAGCTTCCTCAATTGGCTGGTAAAGCAGACTTAGATTATTATCCATTCCAGATTCAATTCTACAAGCCCAATTGGACAGTAAACTTCCTTTCAAACGTAACGTTATGTACACCCAACAACTGTGACCCACTATGTAGCCCCACACCAAGATCAAGCCTCAAGAGGCAGTCCCGCTACCCCAGATAATTGAGCGTGCGCACACATGAAGTGAAAAGCTCGTCATGTGGACTGATTGGATCGGCCACCGAGTGTTTTCGTACTCCGAACAAGTGCTGTGGGCGTGCGTTAATAGGCGTGGAGTTCTATGTGTCAAGGGCTCTCAGTGTTCCTGGTCCCCAGCGTCGAGAGAACATTCTACGGACAACAGACCTCGCCAACTGCCACAGACTGTATCCAATTAGCACTCCAGATCTAATTTCCCCGTAATCAAGCCATAATCAACAGCCCATAAAAGCAAATCACACGGACTTTGCCCCGCCAAATGAGTGAGGAGAACCTTAACTAGAAGCGGTCCGTGCACTCTAACGCTATTGTGTGAGCTCTGTGCGTGGCCGTTCCTGAAAAATACTGGTTGCCTATATGCGCGGCCCCGCACTGAGGTTTGACACCAACTTTTCTGGGGAAGCATGTTTCAGTTAATTGGCCAGAAGCTGTCGGAGTTTGCCCCTGTGAGAGGGGGCTAGGCATTGCACGGCCCTAGGATCAGCTGTGAACGCATTGTTTGTGCTTAAGTGTTGGGCTGGACAGAAGGAATACGATCATCTGGTGGGGCGTAATGTGGGTGCACCCAGAGCTCAAGGGTATATAAGGGTGAGTGTATGCCCACTTAGTCCCCAGCTCTGGACTGTGTCTCTTCTACATCCACATCAACTGAACAATGCTCAGAACACAATTGAGAACTTTTGCCAGACCTCAGTTCATCAGAGGTCTCGCTACCGCACCATCCGTGCCAGAGACCCAGAAGGCTGTGATCTTCTACGAAAACAACGGCCCCCTCAAGTACGAGGACATCCCAGTGCCAAAGCCAAAGCCAAATGAGATTTTGGTCAACGTCAAGTACTCCGGTGTCTGCCACACTGACTTGCACGCCTGGAAGGGTGACTGGCCATTGCCAACCAAGTTGCCATTGGTCGGTGGTCACGAGGGTGCTGGTATCGTCGTTGCCAAGGGTGACGAAGTCAAGAACTTCGAGATCGGTGACTACGCTGGTATCAAGTGGTTGAACGGTTCTTGTATGTCTTGTGAGTACTGTGAGAACTCCTTCGAGCCAAACTGTCCACACGCTGACTTGTCTGGTTACACCCACGATGGTTCCTTCCAGCAGTACGCTACTGCCGACGCTGTTCAGGCTGCTAAGATTCCACAGGGTACTGACTTGGCCGGTGTTGCTCCAATCTTGTGTGCCGGTATCACCGTCTACAAGGCCTTGAAGACCGCTGAGTTGAAGGCTGGCCAGTGGGTTGCCATCTCCGGTGCCGGTGGTGGTCTTGGTTCCCTCGCCGTCCAGTACGCTAAGGCCATGGGTTACAGAGTCCTTGGTATCGATGCTGGTGAGAAGGAGGGTTTGGCCAGAGAGCTTGGTGCTGAGGCCTTCGTCGACTTCAAGACCTCTCCAGACTTGGTTGAGGAGATCATCGAGAAGACTCAGGGTGGTCCACACGGTGTCATCAACGTCTCTGTCTCTGACGCTGCTATCTCCCAGTCCACCAAGTTCGTCAGATCCTGTGGTAAGGTTGTCCTCGTTGGTCTTCCACCATCTGCTGTCTGCCACTCCGATGTCTTCAACCACGTGATCAAGTCCATCCAGATCAGAGGTTCTTACGTCGGTAACAGAGCTGACTCCAGAGAGGCCATTGAGTTCTTCACCAGAGGTGCCGTCAAGTCTCCAATCAAGGTTGTCGGTTTGTCTGAGTTGCCAGAGGTCTACGAGTTGATGGAGCAGGGTAAGATTTTGGGTCGTTACGTTGTTGACACTTCCAAGTGATTTATTATCAACACTTGATCTAAGCTCATTTTTTGCCAGGCCACACATCGCCTTTTACGAGCAGGTTCTCGTATCTGAATACGATATTCCAATGAGATATTTATTAACTACTATCCTTGCATTTGTAGATAATCCATAAAGTCGTTATTTATTAAGTTGTGTAACATTGCTTTGAGAAGAAAGCGAGAGATATCATTCGTAAACGAGAGACATTATACGGAAGATAGATATAAAATGTAGAAGGTCGTGAAAAAACGGGAAAATCATCATCATTATTGTCATCATCAATGATACAGCAGCATCACATGTCGAACTTGAGCCAGTCCAAGTCATTAGTCATGCCTCCGTCAACATCCATCTCGTCACCTTGCATGCTGAGCATGTTCGGATTGACGAATGAGCCACCTCCCATGCCGCTCACAGGAGAATTCATGGACAATCCGTTGGCGGAGTTCTGATTTAGCGAAGAGAACATCGGGTTGGCTGCGCTAACACTGTTCTCACGACGCTGGAACATCTGTGGAATTCTCTTCTGGTTGAAGCTGTTGGTCAGATTTGTCGAACTGAGCGACATAGGAAGAGACCCAGATGCAATCTGTGACGAAACAGATGGGGAAACCGGGGATGGCGTCGTAATTGGCGACGGCGTGTTCGTAAATGTGGATGGGGATTGACCGAATTGGTAGTCAAATGGCGAAGCAGCAGAGGACTGCTTACGAGACGTTGTGATGGCCGACGGCTTGCGGCTCGAGGAAACCGACATTGAGGCTGTTGGAATCGACGTGGAAGATGATGGCTTTGGCAAAATTGGAACATTCTTGTAAGATCTGGAAGCGTTGCTCATAGACGCCGAAGGCTGTGGTGTAGAAACAACTGATGATGGGGAGTTGGATGAGGACGTAGGTGTGATGTTGTACATAGTGATGTTTTTCTCCAAACTATTGAGTATCTTAGGGTCCTTGCCCTGAGAGGCCACACTCTGTGAGTTACGTCTCGAGTTTCTCTTCTTGATCACGTCAGTCTTCAGCGAGAGTGGTCTCATTGTACCGTGCAACTTCTGGAACAACCCGCACGCATTGCAGAGGGTGTTGCCAGCAGCATCACGTCTCCAAAGAGGGGTCTTTTGCGTGTGGCAGTTGTAGCACTCCACGTTAGCACTGGCAGAAGGAGCCTTCTTCTTGTTGAGAGAAGATGCTGATGTGGAAAGAGAAGTGGTGGATGGGTTTCTCGAGAGTGGAGCCCTGTTGATGGTCTGAGGTTGTGTAGGTAGCGACTGACCCATCTGGATGTGCTGAGCCCTGCTATTTGTCTGTATCTGGTACTGCTGTTGCTGGAACTGCTGGGCTTGGTTGTGGTGTTGTTCTAGTTGTTTCTGAAGAAGCTGCTGTGGGTGGATGTGGGAGTTGTTGAAGGAGTTGTTGTTAGCAGAGCCGCCAAACGAATCCTGACTCTGTTGGAGTATCTGTTGTGGATGAATGGATGTGGGAGTGGAACCTGTTGTCACTGATGGCTTGGAGGCCAGCTGTTTGAATGGGATGGTCTCCAGCCTGAAGGCCTTGTCGTTCAGACTCAAGGATAATCCTGTAGAGTCGACGTCCATGTCCCACGACATATCGAGGTTACTGTTGTTTCTCAAAGTGTCGTTTCTAGCTCTGTCCAAAGCAGCCTTGGAGTTCAAGCCCTTGGTCAAATTCGACTGCTTAGCAACCGGTGCTGGGGCAATAGTCGAGGTCGATGTGGTTGAGGTGGCTGCGGACACAACAGTGTCGCCGGAGCATGTCGAACCAACGCTAATCTTGTTGGATTCGACGCTAGCCGGGCTCAGTGAGTCGATACTCAGGTTTCCATCCTGTGTGTGCACTCTCTTCTTCGATTGGTGTTGTTGCAGAGTCTTGCAAGTTTCTCTTAACGTTCTGTTCTCAATACGGGGTTGGAGAACTAACAGCTTCTTAGCCGCAGCATAAATGTCCCAAATCGAAGGTGAATTCTCCATGGCGTGTACCGTGAGTTCTTCACCTGTGAAGGGTTGGTTCGCTTGCAAAGTATTTGTCGACAACGTTGTGAATTTGGGGTTTTTGTTCAAGGTCTGTCAAGAGTTGTCTCAGTGCACTCTCTGGTCTCGGGTTCTCGCTTAATGGGGTGTAGGTGGGGGAGCTGAACAAAAGTAAATGAGAAGAATGAGCAGCAGAGAGAAGAACCAAGGTTGCCTTTCTTTCTAGCAAAAAGAAGTCGATGACAGCTGTTTTCCAGCGAATTTGGGATGGAGATGATGGTAATGACAGGAAGAGTGGTGTGCTCCTCTGGCTGAGTTCCTAAGTTTTCTCTGCCTCTGCACAGTTCTGAGCTGTTGACTCTACCGCACACCGGCCGGCTTCTCAAAGACAAAAAGAAAGAGTGACAAAGTGGCGTAAGTGGCGCAAAAAACGTCTTACCGCGGCCGGTATGCACCGCATTCAGGACGATTTTCGCCACTCGGGTATCCTCGGGGAAACTCTGTGCTGCGCGATGGTGTCTCAAACCGAAGAATGGCAAGACAAATGGCGCAAATCATGCTTCAGCAGCACACCAATTTTTAACGGAACCGCGAACTGCGCAGGAGACACATGAGACATACTTCGAATCGCACGCAAAAAGGCACAGCTTATGCTTTCAGAAGATCGCCACCGGCGCCGGCCCGCCCGCGCGGCCTCCAAATCCACTATTATTTCAAGAGGTCCAGCGGTCCAGCCCCGGGCTCTAGATGTGCTCTGTGGTAAATCCCAACGGCTTCTCTATTTTCTTGGTGTGCGGGAAATTTGACACATAGCGTTATGGTACCAGATACATGTGGGCCTAGACATTCTGAAGCGTCTGTTCCCCTCTGTCCTACGAAGGAGGTGTTATGTCAGCGAGAGTCTCAAATGGTCTCTTGAGTTGCTGCAATGCTATCCACTCGCAAGATTAGATACTTTTAATCCCATCTTTCACTACAGAGAGTCATGTTCCACATTTGGCGAATCCGCTGTTTGTTGTTCCAATCTCCAAGGGCTCAAAGTCGAAACCTGCCGTGTAATCCAATGCCAGATTTCGAAAGTCCCGGGCCTGTCCACCTTCCTCGTGATGCGCAGTTTTCGCCAAAAGTGCGCCGTTGCCAGGGCCCATCAATGAAATAGAGTTCGAGTCGAAGAGACAATCCTGCAATTTTCACGCCAATTCGCGATTTGTGTGATGTATAATAATTAGCCGCGTCGTACAAATTTTTGAATGCCGAAATTGCGGGACATGGGACAGTACACGCATAGTGGTATACCGTATTGCATGGAATATTTCAAGTGAATTGGCGTAAAACATGCACTTTGTCGTAACTCTCGTTGCTTCGCTCGACATTCGTCTTTTAACCTTTGGCACCAGCTCCAATGCAATGCCAAATGAGCCTATACAAATTTGAATTGTTAGGAACTAATTTACAGTTAGTCTAGCAATTGGCCTGACAAATTAATTAGTCAATCGTATGGTCTCAGCTTTTCAAACTTCTCGGCTTTCCACGGCTAATCATCTGTCGTCGTTTTGGCTTAAATGATACAAGCTTGTAAGCCCCATGTTGCATTTCAAAGCTGAACAAGGAGTCATCCCATGTAACATGTTCTTTTTATGTAGCAGAGCTGGCGCATCAGTAGCCTTTCATTTGCGAGTATTGGTGCTGCAGCTACATCTTCATCTCTTGAGTCTCAAGCGCTTAAAGTTTCCTAAGTCGTACTGCTCACTGTTTAAAACTAGTAACACTAGTAACTGTGATTATGTTCTACGTTTTACGACCAGCTAGGCAAAGCTCTGGAGTTCTTCCTCTCATGGACGCCTTTTGAAGAAGCGATCTAAACCGTAGTTCTAAGACCGCCCCTTATCGTGTCAAAATCCATCTCGCCTCATCATGAGTCCACTTCTCGGCCTAAGCTGACGAAACGTATCCTTTTAGAGGAGACTTCGGTCATGCTAGCAGCGCGATATTCCTAGTGCATTGAGTGTGTTTCTGTCTACTTCTGTTTCAAGTACCCTGGGTCTCTCAGACTCCTCTTTTGAACTGTTGATGTTGAGCGCCGGAATTCCGCCAATTATCTGCTTGCATTTGAGCTCATGAATTAATTAGGCAAGTAATGCAACGAGTTCTACGAACTTTGACCAGGTATCATTTATTGTGTTCAATCTTAAGCTGGTCTCCCCCAACACTGCTTTGTGCTCATTTGAAGTCAATTTTAGAAAGACATCGTAAGCTTAGATTGCGTGCGCATAAAACCAGAGCCATTAACCGAGTACGTATATTCAATTACGTACAGTCTCAAAAGCTCTTCCAGCCCACACTCAGTCCTCAGGGGACATCTCCCCATCGTCATTTCCCGTAGTTTATGAGGGTCCGGGGATATCACCGAATCGGGAAGGTTTCAAAATCAGGGGTCCATCGCCTCTTAGCTCCGAAACTTCTTCTATAAATATGGCAAAACTACGACCAACTCCATCTCGTTTCAAGAACAATCGACTTGACGTGAAGTGACTTTGAGCTAATTCACATCCGATTGAGCGACTCAGGAATTCGGCCTCGTGTATTTAGCCCTTTGCTTTTCATTTTCACACCAAGTTCTTATCTTCGGTGGAGTATACAGAACAAAAAGTCCCTCATCTTCCATAGTACCCATCAACTTACGGCTTAAGCAGAATTCTCACTATGTTTGACATATCATCCCACTACAGCAAGGCTAACGAGACCTTGGAATTCATCGACTTTAAGTATCTCCCACCAGCAGAAGACTCGCACGAGTCCCCTATGTGGATGGGCGGTGGGCGCTCCAACTACAACTTGTACGCCATTCAGCAGATCGATCTCCATGTTCAAAGCTCTCCTTTCTCCAAAAATACTACCGTCGCTTCAATTCCTTCAGATAGCGAAACGGAAAAGATCACGACCAAGAAGTTCTTGCAATATGCTCCGATCGTGGGCCATGATGAGCTCCTGGATCTGGCCAAAGATATGGTGACATCTCTTCAATCACCGAAGTGTGAAGTTGACTACTTAGTAACCACAGGCTCGGGTGACTCTCTTACCAAGCTTTTGGGTGTGTTTGTATCTCCAGGTGACACAATGCTGGTCGAGAGCTACGCTTATGCCCCAATATTTGGCCCAATCCAGTCGGTTGGAGGAATCATGGTTCCGTACCCGATTGTCTTCAAGGAAGGCGGCCCAGTGATCGATGTGCCAGCTTTAGAGGATTTGCTGGAAAACTGGAAAACAGGAGAGTACAAGAACTTGAAGAAACCAAAAATTATCTACACAGTCCCTACTCAGAATCCACTTGGTCTCACTCAGCCATTGGAGGTAAGACAGAAAGTATACGCTCTATGTCAAAAACATAATCTTATCATCTTCGAAGATGACCCCGACGGATACATCCAAATGAAGGATATTGATACATTTGAGTCGTACAAGAAGCAAATGATCGGAGCTTCTTACTTGAACCTGGACGTCGATGGTCGTGTCATGAGAATGGAAACATTTTCGAAGCTATTCTGCCCGGGCATCAGATTGGGCTTCATCGCCGCTAGACCTGATGTTATCAAGAGACTACTCACCTTCGCTAGATGCTATACCAAGGCTGCAAGTGGAGTCTCTCAGGCTGTTTTCATTAAGACCATTGAACATTTTGGTGGAGGTACTGACGCCTATCTGAAGTGGTGTTACGAGGTCTCAAAGGAGTATAAAAGAAGAAAGGATGCTGTCTTCGAGGTCTTCAAAAACGCAGAAAGTGTCAAGAAAGGCTATGTCACCCCAGTTGAGCCAGACGGTGGTATGTTTTTCGTTGTTAAAGTGAACTTTGGTGAATGTGATGATGTTCAACCTCTTCTAGAGAAATTCTACTACGCCTTGCTGAAAGCTGGTGTCATTGTCGTGTTGGGAAGAGACATGTCATGGAATACTGAAGGTAAAAAGAAGGCGAGCTTTGTTAGAGTCACGAATACAAACCTGGATACTGTGGAGGAGTGCAAACTTGGAGCCCAGAGATTCGATAAGGCAGCCTTGGAGTTCTTCGAGAAGAGCTAGCTCTACAATGGTTTCTAACAAATGTACGTCTCTTAAAAATAGTAGTAAAGGTGAAATAGTCTTGTCAATTGCAATACCGTGTGTTTACATTCAACACGGCAGTTTGATCGTCAACTCGTAAAAGGAATCATCAAGATAACCCATATATCAAAATCGTAGACATATCTGTATCAATTGAATATAGGTAAAGCCAAAATGTCAATAATAGGTAGAAAAAGAGAAAGTAATGTAAATGGATAAAGTAAAATCAGAAAGGAAGCAGGAAGTAAAAGTCATATTTCTCGTAATGTAATAATGGTGATCATTACTTCAAAAGAGTAGACTCCTCAAGGCAAGACAACGAACAAAAAATCATAACTTTTTGTTTGGTTTCAACAACTCGAAAGAGCACAACAAGTTGGAGTCGACGCTGAGAACGGCACCCCAATTGTTGAATTCTCCACAGTAATTCGGCGCGCTGAAGACGGTACAGAGTTTCTTCTTGGCAAAGAACTCATAGCCGTCTTCCACAACCATATGACCTCTAATGATCAGGTCGAATTTGAACTTCTTAGTGAAGTGGTCAACAACCTTCTTACCAAAACAGTAAGAGACACCACGATCATTTTCTGACCACTCGCTTACGCTTGTGTCCGGATCAGACCAGAGCAAATCAGCAAGAAGACCTTCTTCTGGGACATCAGTAGGTCTTTGGATTTGTTCAATCTGATCCATGCTCTTCAGGTTTGGTGACAATCCACCGTGAACACAAAAGATTTTGTCAGAAATGATGGCAGCGATCGGAAGTGTGTTGAACACATCAACAAACAGTTTCCAGCTCTTGAGACTCAGCCTTCTCTTACACTCGTCGTAAAAGCCGTAAATCTTAGTGATGTTGGCAGATTCATGATTACCACGAAGCATGAAGAAGTTCTCCGGATACTTGATCTTGTAGCAGAAAAGCAGCAAGATTGTCTCCAGTGACTGCTTACCACGGTCCACGTAATCACCAAGGAAGAGGTAATTAGAGTGCGGTGGCAGACCACTGAGCTTCAAGATTCTGAGCAAGTCGCTGAACTGGCCATGGATATCACCCACAATCTTCACCGGCGCACCTAGTCTGAGTAAGCTAGGCTGTTCCAAGAAGATCTCACGGGCCTGGGAGCAGATCATGGCGATCTCTCTTGGCGACACCGGAAACTCTTCAGGTGATCTTGGCGAGTGTTTGCCACTCAGAATTGGCGAGGATGACTCTGAGGAGCCGCCGCCCATCTGAAGCAGTCTCTCGATCACAGAATCGACGTCCAGAATTCTTCTCTTTGGTGTTGCAGTAGCCACACTCAGCTTCTTAACGCTAGTCTCTTCCCAGATTGGCGGGAGACTAGCGACAGGAGGCGTTATTGACAAAGAACTGGACGAGGACTCAGCAGTGAAAACGTCGCTAAACGAGCTGGAAATTTCGTCGAGCTTATCAGTTGCTGATGTGGCAGTGGTTGCGATGGTGTTTGCCGGAGAAGAGCCAGATCCTGCCATAGGGATGGCCTTCGTGGTGGACGTGGTGAGCTGGAAGTCATATGGTGAGGCAGAGTATGTGCTGGCGTTATGTGGCTGAGACTTCTTGTTGTCAGAAATCTTCAGTGCATGTGCCAGGGACAGTGAAACATCGAGTTCAAAAGGGTCAACGTTGGCCGCTGTGGACCCTGTGCCGAAGTTGTCATCCGGCGAGCTGTTGTTGTCGTTATAATAGGTAAATGATTTCTTGTTGGTGTTAAGCTGAGGTGGAATCTTCTTTTGAAGCTTGCTTTTGTTGTATTGTATCTTTCTCGCGTTGTTACGCGGCGTATTATGGGTTTGATAGGAAGGAAACTTCCTATCATCAGGCTCGGGATCCTCGCTAGAGGACATTAGGCCTGGGATGGCGGCGGTGTGGGTATTCGGGCTGGCATTTTTAGACGGGCTATTCCCCATAACTTGGCTGTGTATATGTGGAACTTGGGCGGTTGGCTGGGAGACTAGCTAGTGTAGTTGAACAAAGGGGCTCTGGACGACAGAGAAGTGGGGAATGTAAAGCTGGTTGAGACGCTGAATGAGAAAAAGGTGTGTCAGTTAGAGATGACAAAAAGCTTTTCGTTTGTAGGGGATGGGATTTGGGGGTTTCGCGGCGAGCGCGAATGCGGAGTGCTTGGCCGGGCTGTGGCTCTGATTGGGCCCAGGCCTGAGCACCTGGGTCTTTGATACAGATTAATTGGTTAACAAGTTGAGATATGAAACTGAAACAGGTTGCAATTGTTCCTGAAGCTAATTGGAACGATAATACATGGTCATAAGATCCGAATTCCCTTGAAAATAAGTATAGCTCCACCTTTTCAACATGCCGAGAATCGGCCATCTCGACCCCTTTTCGACCCTCGTAATTGAATACCACTCGTAGCGGCACTTCCGAGGGTAACTTACGGTTAAGAGCGCTGGTTGTACTAGCTTTCAAGTGAGCGGGTAATTTTCAGCCACAAACATCACGGTTAATAGCTCCAAGACACTCAAGCAGAAGCACGCTGAGCCAACAGGAACTGTGATCCTTTACACAGACACTTCACCACAATGTCACTCGCTGAATTCGATGAGCCAACTTTCAAGCACTCGGCTACACGTCTTGATAGACCGTCTCCATATCTTCTCAAGAAGGCTCGTCGTAGAGGTGAAGCTGGTCTTGAAGATATCAGAAAATCTTACAAGAGTGCCACCGTCTACGTGGGAAACTTGTCATTCTACACTACTGAAGAGCAGATATATGAGTTGTTCAGCAAAGCCGGTCTCATCAAGAAGCTTATCATGGGCTTAGATCGTTTCAATTACACGCCATGTGGCTTCTGTTTTGTCATCTATTACAGCACAGAGGACGCCATTAATGCAGTAAAGTATTTGAACGGTACAAAGCTTGAAGAGAGACTAATTGAGATTGATTTGGATCCAGGCTTTGAAGAGGGAAGACAATTTGGAAGAGGCCAGAGTGGTGGTCAGGTAAGAGATGAGATGAGATTCGAATACGACTCAGCCAGGGGAGGCTACGGTAGAACGCATCATGAGGCTGGAGGAGAAGGATTCGGACCAGAAAGAAGTATGAACAACGCTAGATTCGGTGCTAGAAGACCGCAGGCTGTTGACAGTTGGAAGCCTGGTCAAGAAGAAAACGACGATGATGCATATGTTCCTGACGAGGCTCCTGAGCCACTACAAACCACCGAAGACGACAGAATGCAGGTTGACGAGCAAAGCCAACTACAAAACGCAGAACAGAATGCAGCCGACCATGTCGAAGAAAAGAGGGTGCCACCGCTTGAAGATGCACAGACTGAGCAGAATAAGGAGAATGTGGCTTAATTTTGAATCGTTACTGCACTACTTATTTTACGATCACCTAATATAATGATGTTTTACCTTAATTGTAGATGCCTACAACGTTTTTTTAAATGATAATTTTTGGATGAAATTGATAATTTATGAAACAAATGATTATTGAATTTTGAGGGTAGATTCAGTACGGTCGATGCTGATGAGCTCAGAAGAGTTTGCCAGTCAATGGGCTTATAGATTCTTCCAATACAACGGTACCGCAAATAAAAGGTAGTAGAACACGAACCAAATGATTATAAATGCCAAAAGAATGCAATATGGTGAAGTTTTGTTGTCTCGTGATAGAGAGTATTTTATCAGAGGCGATCGATCAGCCTTTTCTTCTTGATCGGTTGGCCTTGGTTACCACTCAAGTTCGAGAAAATACGTCTTCTTCTCTTGTTAATGAACCAGTTGGACAACTGGACATTGCTGAGTCCTGTCTTCTCTAAGAGAATACGTTTCTGTGTGTGGTTTGGATATGGATTGTCCAAGTTATTGAGGACCCATTCGTTAAGGATCTCAATAGTTTCCCTTGGAAGGTTTGTGCGCTTCTTCGAAGAAGACGTTGGTGTCATAGAGCCGTCAGTTGGTGTGACGCTTCCAGACTGAGATTCCTGTGAGTCCAGAGAAGAGTGGCGAGACTTGGTGAGGTTTGGTCCAATGTCCAATACACTCATAGTACCGCCATGTTGATTGGCGGTGGATGGAGCAGATCTGGATGAGCCGTTGTATACAGCTGATTTGCTCGACTTCGGCGTTGTAGCATCATCAGAATTGAACGAGATGTCCATATGTGCGTTGAACGTGGCCATGTGTGGCATTTGGCTCTTTTTCTCGCTGGCTGGCGAGTCCACGCTTCTCTCCTCGGCAACAGGAGTATTATGGCTGCTGGCCGGAGTTTGACCGCCGCTGTGGCCATCAACAGCCTCGCCGTCATACTCTGAATTGGTCCTCTCCTTGAAGTTCAACAACAGTTGTGAGTCCTGGAGCTTCTGCTCGTTCTGGTAAGCATCGATTCTCTGCAGAACGTGCTGAATAGGTGGCAGAGAGACCTTAGGTAAAGACGATGTAGAACCTCTATGTTGGGAGGATGAACCGTCACTGGCGACGCTCACAGAGTCCACTCTCTCCTTGGTGCTAGTATAACTGCTCACAGAAGGGCTTGCCGTTGAAGAAACTGCTGTGGAAGCTGCGGCTGCGGCTGCTCGATTCAGCTCGTCGAGGGCCTCCTTTTTCAGCTCGTGCTCCCCATTATTCGAGTGGCCAGAGCCGAGCGACTGGGCCACTTTCAAAGAAGCACCCTGTGCAATATGGGCAGCATCAGCTTGATGTGTGTGATGCTGAGGTGGTGCTGCTTCAGTCATTGTGATTTTTAGGTGATGGGCGATAGTGGGCTGCTCTGTGTGGATGTGTCGTCGAGCGATGAAAAAAAGGCGTCAAGAATTGTGTCGACAACAATGGCGATCAAACTCGCTGGTATGCTGGCAATTCAATGAACTTGTTGTATATATTGACGCAAACTTTGCCTCCACGAGTGAATGACGGGCTTATATGAACAATGGATCCCGGAAGTTTACCACAAATGTTGATCGACCTCTGCGTTGTGTTGTGGAGAGCTGACGACAATTTGGTGTCAGATTTTTTGCTGGGGGCCGGCCGTCGCTGTTCGCTGAGATCTTGATTTTCCGAAAAATTGTGTCACTACGGGCGGCGGCGCGTTCCTTTTTCGGACTGGAGTTAACGATCAAGGCATCATCTGAATGCTGATAATTGCGAATTAAATTCAATTACTGGCATCCGGTATTATTATACTAGCGTTTTAGGCTAAAATGCGCCACTCTAACCTCCCAGAATGCCCATGCTTCTCACCTGGACCCTCTCTCCTCACCCAACCGAATGTGTCAATGCCTCTTCTCGCGCCAACACCGTCCGTCAGCGGAGACAACGGCCAATCAGCGAGCGCGAGGCTCTCCACTATGATAACGAGCCAATATTAAATTACCCCCGGCCCCGGAGTCAGAGAAACTGATAGCGGGAGTCGCTAGCGCTGAGCACTGGTTTTTATTTTGATCCAAAAGCTACATTGGATTAAAAGGCGTAGATTATGATAAAACTAAATAAGTAGCCAAATTGGCCCAATCAAGCCCGCCTAATAGCAAAGGAGAATTACCCCAAACCCCCTAAAGTGCTCTTTTTAACACAGTGCGCGCAAAAGAGCCCACCAGCAGAGCCTCGCCTGCGGTACCAATTACCAGCAACAAACATCCGGACATCTTTTGGTTACGCGGCCCTTATATTGTTAGGGGCCATACTGTTACAATAAGACGCGCCTCTTTGTTGTTTAGCTGTACTCTACAACAGAATTGTGAGTTTGAATGGAGGTTTTAGTGGTGACTGGATAGATGGGTGTTCAAGAAGATGTCAGGGCTTCCTGGCTCAAGAGATTTGAGCAGCTCAATAGTGGACAACACACGGAGAGTCATCACGAACACACGCCCTCATCTGATGATCAGGAGGTTATAGATCTGAGCGATGAGGAGATAAGGACTACGAAGAGGCCAAGGAGTGAGCCCGTTAATGACGCAATAATTTTGAATTCTTCAGATGATGATGATGTCGTAATTCTGGGGGAAACACCGGTTGCAGCTCCCTCCTCAAGCATCAAGAAGAGGCGGATAAGGGTACCCAACAAACAGCAGGTCATGAACAACCCCTGTGTCTCTGGCGCTCCACGTAATGCTGCTAAGCTATGCTCACCACCATTTCTTCCAATTCATAACAGGGCTTATGATAATGTCAGGATACCAGGGTCCCTCACGCTGTGTGATATCGTTGGCTCGCCCCTAATATCCAAATCTTATCTATTCAGCTTCCAGTATGATTTAAGCTACATTTTGGAGAGCTTCGGCGCCAAGAATGCCGACATCTTCATTATGTATCAAACCGGAACCATCTTAGACTCGCCATTGCGCCAGCGGATGAATGTGACCTTGTGTGAAGTACAGATGGAGGCGTACACATCTCATCATCCGAAGCTCATCATCAATGTCTACAGAGATAAAGGTATAAAGATATGGCTCTTAAGTTGTAACTTGAGCCCCGCTGAATTCGAAATGAATAACCAAATGATATGGGCGACTCCAATGATATACCCAACTAATGACCCGAGTATGAAACCATTTCAGACACACCTCTTGGACTTTCTGCGTGGGTATCAGAAGGCATCTGTGCCTAAATTTAAGGAACTTTTAGACCTCATACCCAAATACGATTTCTCAGGCGTGAAAGGAGATTTCATCTCGTCAGTTTCTGCGTCACAACCTGGATTCGGTTACATGTCGCTCTTCAACGCCCTCAAGGCTCAAGGGATGATTCCTACGGAGTGGAATCGTGATCGCCAATTGCTATATCAGTCTTCCTCAATCGCAGCTCCTTTCAGATGGAGTGGTAATCAGGCTGCCAATATATTCACGCATCTCATTGCGCCGCTGCTGATAGGGGAGTTCGGGTTAGAACCTACTGCTAACAATATCACCATTGCCAACGGCCCACGATCAGTTACAGCATTACAAGAATCGAGAAGAACTAAAATTCACATTATTTTCCCTTCAGAGGAGGACATCTTCCAGTCAAAGTTTGGCATACATTCAGGAGGATGGTCTCATTATAATCCACTTTCAAAGACGGGATCTCTACAATCTGACCTCTTGAAGTCGATGTTTTATAGGACTTTCACACAGCAAAGAGAGTCGAACACAAGCCATACAAAGTTCATGATGATGTCTTCCGACAATTTCAAGACACTTGACTGGGTGCTATTCACCAGCCACAATATCAGTAAGCAGGCATGGGGTAGCACGCCAAGAAAGTCATCCTCCACTAAGTTTGAGGTTCCCATCAAAAACTTTGAAGCTGGTATTCTGCTGACACAAAAAGACTATGAAGGACGGAAGCTAGTTCCAGTGGAAATCGGTGATAAAAAAGTATTGGCAGACGACGAAGTACCTATATTTTTACCTTTTCGGGTTCCACCAGAAAAGTACAAGGCATCTGATGAGCCCTGGTGTTTCAATAAGCATAACCAGGAACACCAATAAGTTGGACTACGGAAAGCTTTGAAAACTGAAATAAAGTCGATTCCATCAACTAAAACTTGGACAGCTTCCACCCAACACTGATGACTCTGACAGCAGCATAAGCTAATATGGAGCCCAGAGAGAGCATTGAACCGAATATAATGAAGGCATTGTAATGCTTTAAAGAACCATCACTAATAATAGCACCTGCGATTGGGATACATCCCAGCATAGAGAATGCAGCGACCATGTACGTAGTACTAAATCTCTTCCCGAACTCTTCGGTTCTTGAGATTTGACCGATGCAAACTGGCGAAATTGTCAATGCAGAGCCGGAGAAGAAGCCGTAAAGTGCTGCAAAGGCGTAAAGAACGCTCAAGTTATAACCAAATGGCATCCACAAGCCCAAACCGATAACCACTGAGCCGGAAAGTGTGAGAATAGAAGTATTGAAAGGACCCAAGTAGTTATCGGAAATGTAAGATGGTAAAAGACGGCCCAATACACCAGTAGCGTTGATGATGGTAACAAGCAAATAACCTGTGTTATCAGAGTAGCCTCTCATCAAAGCGTACGATGGTACGTAAATGGAGATCACCATAAGAGCAGATTCTGTCAATGAGACTGCAATGGCGCAGAAGAGGAACCGACGATCTGCTAATCCTTTGTAATCAAAGACATCCAGGAAGTAGGTACGAACGAACGACTTCACCGAGTCAGTAGCTGGAGCCGGTTTACACATTCTCTCCTTGCACAGTGTGATGGAGCAAGTGAGGAAAAACAAGCAGAACAATGCGAGAACAATGATGGCCCACTTAAATCCAATGGTTGGGTACATGGTTCTTAGCATCAAAGGAATTGAAATACCGCCCACAGATGCACCGAGGGTAGCCATACTCGTGAATGTGGCTCTTTTCTTCCAGAAATAGTGTGATACAACTCCTAGTAGAGGACTCATAAGCATTCCGGTTCCAAATCCAACTAAAAGACCGAATGTGAATACGAAGTGCCACACTTTAGTACTGAAGGCTGTTCCGATAAGGCCCACGACGTGTGATATAGTTCCAATGATCATCGGCTTACGGCATCCGGTGTGGTCGAAGAGGGCACCAGAGAAGATAGCGGAACCAAAAGAGAAGAAAGTGTAGATAGAGAAAATCCAAGCCACTGTTGATGCGCTAACATTCGAAAGTTGGTGCTGCGAGATGTATGCTTCAATAGCACCGACAGAGTTTGGGATTCCGTAGGCGGGTATCAACCCAAGAAACGAGCCCAAGACACTCAGATAGGCTCTAGCACCACCTTCTGGAAATTCATCTTCATCATTTGGCGATGTTCCTAGGGACTCCGTGTCCGAGCTATCACCCGGTGGCACCTCCTGAGTCGTTGACTGAGCTTCATTAGGAGAGTGCGAGAGCGACTGAAGCCGTTGTGTGGTGCTCACAGACGTAGATTCTGTGAAGCCCTTCACCTTGGCCAGAGATAGTGTTCCGAGTTCGAGCGTTTCCATCTTGACCATTCAACGCTTCATTTTACGTTGCTTTCAGATTGAGGAATACTGTAATATTTATAAGGCGGTGGTGCTCTATCAAAATATCCGTAGTCGAGGGCATAGAGCACATCGGACTTTGCATAATCTGAGCCGAGTGGAGCTCGCTTCCCGCTTCCGGTTCGATTCTGACGCGATTCAAGATCTAAGGCTCAGCTGTCTATTATTATCAAAGGGTCTGGTGGGATTGAAGTGTTCTTCACAAGAGAGCTTTCAAGATCATTTTTGCCCAATGCGGAGTGCGCTATGATCAGTTAATGCATCAGTGCCTTATTTAGGATCTAGCACTTAGTTAGTCTTCAGCGGGGCAAACTTCTGATCCTCATCCACGACAATAGTCTCTTGAAATTGTGCAATTAATACCGTCTACCCCAATTGATCGCTTTAGACTTAGTACAGCCTAATAAAACGTCTCCATCATGGAAGTGTCAGCAGTCAAGCTTCCCCGTACTGCAATGGACCCTACGCCTAACACCTACTATGGTGATCGCGCGCGCCCACCACCAAAAACAAATTATTTAACCTCCCTCAACACCACAACACTACACCGCACACTAAGTTGGATATTAATTTCCAAGGCTGACTTTTGCTGTACTCGAGCTGACTCACACCATCCCAATTAATACTCAGGTATCATTTGGTAAGCTTTTTGGACTGACCGCTCCGCTAGACTTTCAGCTGAAGTCGTGTGAATACCTGCGACTTTGACACAAGCGCCCCTGGAAAGCTATTTTACCGCATTCGGGTTACTTTGCCTAAGATTTTGTTGTCTTTGTCTAATATAAAGGAACCTAGACTATACAATTCTATTGCCTTGCCATACGCACTGACCACCACCCACCATGACTGAACTACCACGATCCAATGACTTGGACGCCACTTGGAAGTTTGTTGAACCAGGTTTGAACAGAATTATCGGAGGCTCTGATGACAACACAGGCATCACTCCAGGGATGTACATGAATGTGTACTCTGCAGTTTATAATTACTGCGTAAACAAGTCCAGAACTCCTTCGAACCTTGATTCTGTCCAAGGCTCTCACTCCTCTCTTCTTGTCGGTGCTGAGATCTATGAGAAGCTGAAAGAATACCTCAAGCAGTACATTTTGGGCCTAGAGAAAAAGCCGAATGAGACATTCCTTGACTTCTATGTTAAGCGTTGGACAAGATATACTGTGGGTGCTGGCTACCTCAACCATGTCTTCGACTACATGAACAGATACTGGGTTCAGAAAGAACGCAGTGACGGAAGAAGAGACATCTTTGACGTCTACACTTTGGCGCTTTTGACATGGAGGGACAACTTGTTCACCCCGCAATCTGAAATTTTGGTGAAAGAGATCCTGGAACAGATTAAGATGCAGAGAGATAACCAAGTGGTTGATACCGGATCCCTCTCCGTCGCCATCAAGTCATTTGTTCTACTGGGCATC
Source organism: Petasospora stauntonica (assembly GCA_030558335.1). NCBI lineage: Eukaryota > Fungi > Ascomycota > Saccharomycetes > Phaffomycetales > Wickerhamomycetaceae > Petasospora > Petasospora stauntonica. The sequence continues at coordinate 1,156,236 of JAJMSG010000005.1, forward strand.
GACATCCAAGACCTGAAGAAGCCTAACTTGATTATCTACACACAAAAGTTCGAGAATCCATTCCTGGAAGCCACCAGAGAATTCTATACAAAGGAGTCTTCAGAGTATCTTGCCTCTCACAACGTGGTTGACTACATGAAGAAGGCAGAGCAGAGGCTCAGCGAGGAGGAAACCAGAGAGAACTTGTACTTGGATGACCACAGTAAGAAGCCACTCACTGACACATTGAATGAAGTATTGATTGTGGCGCATGCCTCTCTAATGTCTGATGAGTTCCAAGTTCTGTTAGACCAGAACCAGATAGAGCACATTGCAAAGATGTATGGGCTGTTTAGCAGGGTTCCAAACACATTGAATGACTTAGCTGAGATCTTCAGTAAATACATTCAGACGCAGGGCTTAAAGGCTGTTGACAACTTGAAAAACGACGTTCAGAATGAAGCTAACAGCACAGATGGCCCATCCAAGAAGAAGAACCAGGTTGAACCAAAGCAGTACGTCAAGGTTTTGATCCAAGTTTACAAGACTTACCAGGAAATTGTCTCGACTGCTTTCCAAAATAACGCTACCTTCGTAAAAGCTTTGGACAACGCGTGTAAGAACTTCATCAACAACAATTCGATTGCTAAGCCAACAGGTCCAAAAGGTACCTCAAAGACGCCAGAACTCTTGGCCAAATACAGTGATGGATTACTCAAAAGAAACAAAGACGCAGATGCTACAAGTGATATGAGTATCGATGATATTATGGTTGTGTTCCAATTCTTGACCGACAAAGATGCCTTCGAGACGCACTATAGACGTCTGCTGGCTAAGAGACTCATTCATGGTACTTCTTCTTCTGAGGAGGCCGAGGAGTCTGTTATCCAGAGATTGCAACAAGACAATAGTATGGAATACACTTCAAAGATCACAAAGATGTTCCAGGATGTCCGCTCTTCTAATGAATTGAAGGGCCTTTTCAAGGAGGAGAACAAGGACGATGCCGACTCCAAGTCTTTGGTTTCAGATTTCTCTCCATTTATCTTGACTGAGATGATGTGGCCATTCTCATACAATCAAAACCAGTTCCAACTACCTGCTGACTTGGTTCCCACCTATACTAAGTTCCAAGGTATCTACACAAAGAAGCACGATGGACGTGTGCTGAAGTGGCTATGGAACTTGTCTCGTGGTGAACTGAAGGCGAACTTGCAGAAGCCTGGTAAACCACCTTTCTCGCTCACGGTCACTTTGTATCAAATGGCTATTCTCTTACCATTCAACGAGAAAGATACCTACAGCATGCAGCAATTGTGCGACATTACTGGTTTAGAGAGTGCAACCGTGGCCAATGGTATCGTACCAATGCTTAAGGCTAGACTCTTGACGCAATCGCCGGATGGCTTGGAGAACAGTGACAAACCGGACACCAAGTTCACTTGTGTCAAGGACTTCAAGTCTAAGAAGGTCAAGCTTAACTTGATGCTGGGTGTTAAGTCTGTTGAAGCTAAGCAGGAGTCTGAGGACGCGGAGCGTGAGATCAGCGAGTACCGTAAGAACTTCCTCAGGGCTTGTATTGTGAGAATCATGAAGGCCAGAAAACAGCTGTCTCATCAAGCACTAATCAGCGAAGTTGTTCAGCAATCCCACACCAGATTCACTGCTAAAGTCGCCGACATCAAGAAATGTATTGACGAGTTAGTCGACACCGAGTACTTGGAGAGAAATGACGACCATTCATACAACTACCTGGCCTAGACAAGTGATACACGCATGTTTATTATGATTGGACTTGTAGCACAACTGTGGCACTAAACCATACGGCACCGCCTACATACACAATAGACGCCATGGCAAGGTGCCATGTCCACAGCGCAGAACTTTTCAACGCTTAGCGTACCTTAGTGCCTAAGCGTCAGCTAGAGGAAGGCTCGACCGAGTGGTACGCAAGAGGCAGGAGGAGGAGAAAACTGGTGTGCGACTATCTTAGGGATAGGGTTGCTCAATTGGCCTGAAATTTCGTCTACATGTCAATCAGAGCATTTCCACGTTCTCTGTATGCTAAAATAACCATTCACCTTCGTCCTTAATCGAAGCGTCGCACAACATCGCTCTCCCGACGCTATCTGATCCCCAGTACGGCTTATCGAAGCTACGGTGTTAAGACTCACACGCGCGCGCTGGGCGGTGACGGGCCTCGACTCCCGCCCCGGCTCGAAGCGTAGATTATAAAGCGCGGTATCTGCTGCTGCGGATGACCGAGCTTCTTTGAGGGTGAGATCGATGACCACAAGGAATTAGAGGAGATAAATTCGAGTGTACGGGTAGTGTGCCTAAAATTCCGTTTCAGGTGTTATTGTTGTCTTGTAAATATTTAAAAAGAATGCTTTCACTTCGCAAATTTGTCCGTTCGCCTGCTCTGTCCAGGGTCAAGACCGCTGCTATCACAATGCCTACTGTCGTGCACAAGCAGCACTCTCACTCCCCTTCGCCTTACTACAACAATGGCAAGAGACACAACCACACACACGCACACCCGGCTCCACGCCTGCTAGTGCCAGATGCCAACCAGGCTGTCCACAGGGCTGAGTACGCCGTGAGAGGCCTCATCCCAAACAAGGCCGAGGAGCTCAAAGCTAAGCTTCATGCCCAACCCTCTTCCGTACCATTCTCAAAGATCATTAACGCCAACATCGGAAACCCACAGCAGCTCCAACAAGCTCCACTCACATTCTACCGTCAAGTTCTTGCCTCAATGCAGGATCCATCGTTGTTGGACGCAGGCCTGTACCCAGAAGACGTCATCGATAGAGCTAAGAAGCTTCTAGCCTCTGTCGGCTCTGTCGGCGCTTACTCTCACTCCCAGGGCTCTGCTGTTGTTCGCCAATCCGTTGCCAACTTCATCAGCAAGCGTGACAATGGTGCTTTTGCCGATCCACAAAACGTGTTCCTCACAACTGGTGCTTCTGATGCAGTTAAAACCATTTTTGAAGTGCTGCTCAGAGGCCGTCAAGACGGTGTTCTGATCCCAATCCCACAGTACCCGCTGTACACCGCTGCAATTGCTCTAAAGCAGGCCACTCCGGTGCCATACTACTTGAAGGAGGAAGCTAATTGGTCCACTGACCCACAGGAGATTGAGACTCTGGTCCACGAGTCCCGCAAGTTCGGTGTCACCCCAAAGATTTTAGTGGCTATTAACCCAGGTAACCCAACTGGCTCCATCTTAACTAGAGACGCCATCAAGGGAATTCTCACAGTCGCAGCTAAGGAGGGACTTGTGGTGATTGCTGACGAAGTGTACCAGGAGAACATATTCGAGGGCGAGTTCCACTCCTTCAAGTCTGTGCTGAGCGAGCTCCAACACGGCCAGAACGGTGCTTTCTACGACAACGTTCAGCTCGCTTCTCTGCACTCTACTTCAAAGGGTGTGTCCGGTGAGTGTGGCCAGAGAGGTGGTTACATGGAGCTTGTAGGCTTCTCCCCAGAAATCATGGCTCTGTTCCTCAAATTGGCTTCTATTTCCCTTTGTCCGGTAGTGACAGGCCAGGCTTTGATTGAGCTCATGGTCAACCCACCTAAAGAAGGCGATGCTTCCTATGAGAGAGACCAGGCTGAGAGACAGGCCATTCAAGATTCTTATCAGGCAAAGGCTGACGCTATGTACGATGCATTCAGCCAACTGGAGGGTATCTATGTTCAGAGACCACAAGGTGCCATGTACTTGTTCCCACAGATCATCTTCACACAGTCTGCCATTGAAGCAGCCCAGGAGGCCCAGCTGAAGCCAGACGAGTTCTACTGTTTGAGACTTTTAGAAAACACCGGTATCTGTGTTGTTCCTGGCTCCGGATTCGGCCAGAAAGAGGGTACTTTCCATGTGAGAACCACCTTCTTGCCCCCTGGTGAGGAATGGATCCGTGACTGGGCCGAATTCCACGAGGAGTTCTTCAGAAAGTACTCTGACGAATAAATATACAGGAGCTTAGTCTACAGCGAATCGTAACATATAACCAGATGTCAAATTTAGGTCTAAAAGCGGCTTTTTTAGTCCCGAAGCCGGCCAAAGACTAAAGCATATAAAAACTTAATTTAATATAAAGAATAAGGGACCAGCTTAGTTCTCCAACTTCTGCTTCTTGGTCTCTGGACCCTCAGAGATGGAAACGTCCTCCTGTGGCTCAGCACCGGAGCCCTCGTTGGCCTTGATAAGCGGTGTGGCAACCTCAGCGTGGAAGTCTCTGATGATGGAATCCACATCGTCAATGGACAACTGACGGACATCACCAAGCTTTTTGATCTTGGCAGTAACGTCCTTGACCTGGTCGTCGGTCAAGTTCAAGTTCAACTGGTCAACACGGGACTTGATAGCGTTCCAACCAGTGAGTCTGTTGGCAAAGTGGATGTATCTGGACAAACCGAAGTCGGATGGGTTCAAAATCTCGTATGTGGATGGGTTAGCCAAGATAGCCTTAGCGTGGATACCAGCCTTGTGAGTGAAGGCACAGAAACCGGTGATAGGGTTGTTGAATGGAATGTTAACCTGAACGGCATCAGCAACCAAGTTCTCCAAGTCACGGAGCTTGTGGAGCTTGTACTTAGACAAGACGTAGTCACGGTCAGCAGCAATCATTCTAGCCATCAAACCACCCAAAGGTGTGATACCGTTTCTCTCACCAATACCCAACACAGAGACATCGATAAGTCTGGCACCAGCCTCCAAAGCTGTGTAAGCGTTAGCAATGGCACAACCAGTGTCGTTGTGGAAATGTGTCTCAATGTCACAGTGGACGACAGATCTGAGGGTACGCACCAAGTCGTACACCTGTCTTGGGTTAGCGCAACCAACGGTGTCGGCAATACCAACTCTGTTCACACCGATCTTGTCGACAGTTCTGTAGATGTTGAGGAGGTCGACGATGTCGGATCTGAAAGAGTCTTCGGAGGAGAATCTGATCTCAATACCCTTGGACTTGACGAACTCAATGACCTCGATGGCGGACTTAGCAATGTAGTTCATGTCCTTACCGTGAGAGTACTGTCTGAGGAACTGAGAAGTACCAATAACGACATCAACACCGTCAACACCGGTCTCGACGGCAACACGGGCATCGTCCATGTGACATCTAATATGTGTAAGGATCTTGGCCTTCAATCCGAGCTTGCAGATGGCCTCACAGTCGGCTCTGGACTGCTCGGAGGCGACAGGAGAGGTCAATTCGATGTAGTCGACACCAAAGTCATCCAAGGCCTTGGCGATCTCAATCTTCTTCTCGGTGGTGAAGAAAGCGTTAGCGAACTGCTCACCTTCTCTCAATGTGGACTCAATAAGCTGGAAGTTTGACACGTTCGAGAGGTAGTCAGCTGGGTTAGGGCCGTATGGATTTTGCTGAGTTGGCTGGTGCTTCTCCTCAGAGATTTTCTGGAAGACCTCCTCTGTTCCCTTGTTAGTAAACTTGTCCTTTTTTTTGCTCTGGATCATTTCATTGACCCTCATCACCACCATCACCATCGATAGCGATAACGATACACAGCCACTTACCCTTGTTGCCGTTGACACCGGCGTTCTCCTTAGCAGTTTCACAAGTTCCACACATCGTTTTCTGTAATCTGATTCTAAACACTTAAGATTTGCAAGAGTTAAGAAACCAATGGATTCGAACAATTTATCAATTTAAATGTGTCCAGTCACCTCGGTGAGTAATACGCAACAGTGTGAAATTTTTTCTGGCCCGTGACTGGCCGGGGTCCCATACTCCAGGCTCCCCTGTGTCACAACCGCGAAACCGGAGCGGAACCGGCCAGAACCTCCACTGTGCGTAATCAAGCTTATGTAATATGTGTTGCCCCTAATGACGTATTCTGGCGCTTTGCGTTCCGCATTGGGTAATGAGTGCGATTGGTTGCCGGATTTGGCTGGTTGTGGAGGTTTGTTCTGTTTTATCAATGCTGAATTGCATTGAGATGAATAGGACCAAAGTCAAACCAAAGTCAGACCTCGTCGTTCAAAAATAGCATGTGAGTTATTCGAAGAGCTCTGCCTGTCACGTGACAAGAGCTGAAGTGGACTCTGTGATAGTAATTATACTAGCTATTGTGGCAATTGGAGCTGAGGGTTGGTGTATCTAGAGGTTTTGAAACGTCATATTTATCAATTTTTGTAACACTCATGCTCTTGGAAATTCATTGGATCCACAACATCGGAGAACAGCTACATGTACGAATTGTTTCAGGCTAGGCAATGGATGTGCAAGACTACAAAACCAAGTGGAGCCTAAAGATCATTGCCCTCAAATCCTCATCAGAGTTGTCGGAACAGTGGCCTTTCCGTGGGACTCCTAGTTCTTCCTGTAGCTCTATACGCATTCTAAACGCTGTCTTCCACTCTGACTGGCTTCAATTCTCTCGCTTCATCTAACAGCTTCCTTTATCTCCATAACCCCATCCCGCAAACGGAAGGATAGGCCTGGACCCATCCAGCCAGATCTTGATATCTTAAGACTCACCGGAGTGCTGGACGTTGGCTCAGATGATGATCTAATTAATTTTATTCATAATTTTTCCTTGTTAGTCACCTCCAACCTCTTATTATCTTATTACATTCATTACGCCGAAGTGACTCATAGCCCTCACTTGAACCTTGCACCAATTGCAAACGCAAAGTAAAAGATTAGCTCCTTACTACCAGCTCACACTTAATTATAAGGCTCGGCTCACGTATACGTATCAGACCAAAATCTGCTGCTCCAAAGTATTTCGATTACTCACATTTGTGCGCAGTATAGAGTTCTTCCCTGCGCCAACAGAAATTAAATTTGTATAAAATTTAATCTTAAGCTTTGCAAAATATGCAAGAGTTCCGATACTGTATATAGATAATAGACCAAATATTGCAGGTCTTTATTACGAATGTTGACGACTCAACAGATCTTGAAATTGTAATTTTACTCAAACAAAGGCGGAAATAGGCGCCCTCAGTGCTAAAAATCCATTACGCGTAACGCGAAAAGTTCACGCGTACTCTTACAATAATTATTTTGCCACTGAGTGAAAAGTAAACAAAGCATCCGGTAGTTAATTCAAGACATTTCAAGCACAGTCCTGACACTCACATATGTGGTCTGTTGCCATTGGTCATATCAAATCATGACAGATGCTAAAGTTAAGCAGCTCAAGGAGGCGTTTCCTCAAGCAGACGAAGCCGTACTGTCAGAGATCTTACTACTCTGCAATGGATCAATGAAAAGGGCAGAGAATGTTCTGTTGGAATCATTCCCGGAAGGGCCGAAGACCAAGCGTTATAAACCAATGGAGAAGCAGGGGAATATCAAAACTCTCTTTGGGGTCGAAGACCAATCGGCAATGGTCTCAAGGAACACTACCGGTTCTAACAAGCCTGTGTACTTATACTCCAAGACTGACTTAGAAAGAACAATTCCGTATGCATCAATCTACTATAACTTTCTTCCTCCTGAATTGGCCGACAGTATCCTTTCTCATGTCATGAAAGATGAAGAGAGGTTTGCGAATGAGGAATTCTATTTGTTCGGCAACAAATGTGTCTCCAATCATCAGACAAAGATCTATACTGCTAAGCCCGTTAAAGGCTACTTTTACAATGGCGCATCAAGTGACTACACTGAGAATTCCATCTACACAGAGGATCTGAAACGTGCTTCGGAGATCATAGAAGAGAAAGTCAATAGTGTAATTGAGTCTTCCGATCCTCTGCCATATCAATCGGACCTCAGGTGGAAAGGTGAAGTGATCGTTTGCAACAAGTTCCACACCAAGAGCAATGACCTGGACTGGCATTCCGATAGACTAACTTATATCGGACCACACTGTTTCGTTGGATCGATGACGTTGGGTTCTACAAGAGAATTTAGAGTAAGGAAGTTGTACCGTAATGACCCGGAATCGAAATTTAACACCATTTATTCTATCCCACTTCCTCACAACACATTACTTATAATGCACGGAGGATTCCAGGAAGAATACCAGCACTGTGTTTCGTCTACTACGGCTATAACAAACCATCCAATATCGGGACCGTTGCGAGTGAACCTGACATATAGGCACTACTTACCGAAGTTCGTCGAAAACTTGCCAATGTGCGATAAGTGTGGCAATCAGATGGACTTACGAAGATCATACAAAACTCCAGAGATTAGAGGACGATACATATGGCGGTGCTCGGGAAGTTACATGAATAAGGAGTGCTCGAGAAACTACTTCGCCTATTTCGACCCGAAGAGCAAGAAGCTGTACACTGAAGATCCAGATAAGTGTGCTCTGTGGCTTGCGAGGGACGATAAGGCCGCTTTGGCGTGTTTCAGGGAGCAAATGAAGGAGAAACTAGAGCTAAGAGAACTTCTCAAGCAATGAATCAAAGAGTAATTTACATTCAGTGCCCCAATTTATTGTTGGTATTGAAATTGACTTGACGACCCCATAGCGTAGATTCGGTGGGACCTCATCGCGGAAACATAAACAAACAAATAGATTACCTTAGTGACACATTTTGGTCTCGGCATAAGCTCAAGCAAAGAAGGCCAAGCATTCTGGGATGTCCCAAATGGAATCTGTAAGTACTCGTGTTGACTGTAATCTGTATGGAATTGCCACTGAATGGAACTAACATTTCAGATCCGCCGTCTGGTGGAGATAACCAACAGCCTCGAAGTGCAGATCCCGCTGGGGACTCTCTTCTTCGTGGATGTCCCGAGGCTCCCAATGGGCGGTATCGAAGCCCCAGATGGTTGGATGTGGTTTCATCCTCCGTACTCTGGCTCGAACCTGGTGCTCTACTCTTATTTGCGTGGCGGTGGCTATTCGCTATGTCCACTGCTTGGTGACTTGACTTATCTTCTCGAAAGACAGTACATCAGAGCTACGTATAAGCCTGTCCGCTTGGGAGGGGTTACAGTCACGGTACTGAGAGTCTACGTTATTCCTGAGGACGTCGAAGGTGGGAGGTTTGTCACAGAATTCAGAAACTCGGTACGACGTGGTAAATCCCCTAGCTGGCATGATAATAGAGCTAGTGCTATCATGAAGCAGCTGCTGACAGTGATGGACTATTCAAAAGAGTCATGGTGCATTCAAGATAAACTGCTACATCCTTGTCTGGTATTCTCAGCTCTAAGACCATTCACCGAGTTCCATGCCAAAGAAATCGGTACGCAGACGTACTACGATGATTCTAACATAGATCACCACATCACCCGGCTCGTCAATGGGTCTCCGTTCTCTATACAGCCGAAAGTCTCCCTCCAAAGCTTAGAGACACGGCTAGCAGATGTCTACAACTCTGTAACGTTTGAAATCGATCCAATGAGCGAGTATTTGCTCGAGGTCCAACAACTCAAAGGGCTGAAAAGCTCATTATACAACTATCAAAGAGAGTCGGTAGCCAAAATGCTCATGAACGAGACCCAGGATAAGCTCAATGTTATGCCGCACTTTCTGTCAATCAAGAGATCAGATGGGCGTGTCATTTACTTTGAAACGACCAGATTCACTTTTCAGAATCACCCTGAACTTTACACTTCGCCAAGGGGCGGTATTTTGGCCGAAAATATGGGTTTGGGCAAAACATTGATTTGTCTTGCGCTTATTTGCTTAACCAAAGATGAGGCTTCGATCCCACCAGAGGTTTTTACCACTCGGACACATAGGGATCACAAAGTCCAAAGTCTCATGGACCAATGTGTCAGGCTGATCAACAGAAGATCGATTCCATGGAGAAAGGTACCGTTTTTGCCTGAGAACTGTGCCAAGAAGCTTCTCGCTGCTCCAGGATACTTTTATCTGAAAAGAGGGGACAGCTCGACGAGAAGATTTGTGTCAAGAGCAAGACCTACTGTGAGAGAGGAGAAATTGATTCTCACCGTTGCTACTTTGGTTGTTTGCCCTGATAACTTATTCCATCAGTGGACGACCGAGATTGAAAAGCACGTTGAGAAGGGCGTTCTAGCTGTGTGCTGCATCCCTAATTCCAAAACGCTGTCGCTTTCTGCTCTTGAGCTAAGCAAGTATGATGTGGTTTTGATGTCCGTGTCAGCTTTTGTTTACGAAGATCCTTCGAAGTCTGTCCTTACGAAAATCTACTGGAAACGTTTCATCATTGACGAAGGACACAGCATGAATCAGAGATCTACTCGGGCGGTGGACTTATCAAAGGAGATCAAGGTGGAACGGAGATGGGCTGTGACTGGTACACCGACTGCTGGTATGACTAAGCTCCATATGAATGACACTTCTGATGCAGGCGAGGCTTACACCGTAAAGAGATCCTTCTCTGCTAGAGATGATTTATCGAGACTAGGCTCATTGGTCTACAATTTCTTCCAGACTGAACCATGGTGCTCAAAGCACGACCTTTGGACACGCAATCTGGTAAAGCCATTTGTTGAGGATCGCTGGGGCGCTGTGCATTCCCTGAAAGGCCTTGTGAAGGACTTGATAGTCCGACATTCAGTGCTCCAGATTGAAAACGATGTTACATTGCCGCCATTGACACACCAACCGGTCTATCTGTCACCCTCCTACCACAACAAACTTTCCGTCAACCTTTTTGTTGCAGTTTTAGCTATTAATGCTGTTTCCTCTGAAAGAGAGGACAGGGACTACATGTTTCATCCTGCAAGTAAGAACGATTTGAGAAAACTGGTGACGAATCTCCAGAGATCTACCTTCTTTTGGACTGGTTTCTCTGTTGAGGATTTGAATAACATGGCCTATATCACTCAGGTCTGTATAGAGAAGAAGAAAGATGACGGGACGCCTTACTATTCCGTTGAAGATATGAGGCTGCTCGAGAAATGCTTAAAAACTTGCAAAATGGCACTTTCCAACCAACTTTGGAGAACGTTGTCCACAATTCATGAGATGGCATATTACATCACAGGGCTTCCTTCTCTTTACTCGAAAAACTTCAGTATTGGCAAACTCCATTCAGATATTGCTGTGCTTGGTGCTCCCCAATGCTACTCGATGCAGAAATTCCATTACAAAAACAGATTTCCTGGCACTGATACGACCCACGTGGAGAGCAAGCTCAAGCCATATACAGATGAGTTCTGGAAAGATTACTGGAGAGAAGCCTCAAAGAAGAATGCCGAGAGAGCAAAAAAGAACGACGGGCAACCAATTGATGTTCACGTTGTAAACAATGAGCTTGATCACCAGGAGAAGATGGCTCTCAAGTCTTCACCTCGTACCAAGAAGTCATTCGATGATCCGGGGCTCGTCATGTCTTCGAAAGGGAGAGTTAATCTCTCATTGAGCGGATCCAGTACACCCCAACCGACAGGCTCGCTGGACGCACGATCAGCTTCCATACTGGGATCTTCTTCAGCAAAGCTCTCTTACATGATATCGAAACTTCTCGAAAACCAGCTTTTAGGTGTCAAGAGCATTGTTTTCTTCGAGTTCGAAGACAGTGCTTACTACTTATCTGAAGCACTGGATGTTTTGGGACTGGACTATACCCTCTACGCTACTTCGGTTCCGAAACCTGAGCGTGCCCTCGGCATCGATCAGTTTGAGAATAAGAAGGGAGGGCATGCTTTGATTATGGACTTGAAATTGGCCTCTCACGGTCTCACAATAACTGCTGCCACGAGGGTGTACTTCTTGTCTCCAGTGTGGAAAAGATCTGTTGAAGCACAAGCAATCAAGAGAGCTCATAGAATTGGACAAACCAGCCCTGTTCATGTGGAAACTTTAGTTCTGAGAGGAACCTTAGAGGAAGAGATGTTCAAAAGAAGAATGACAGCCCAGGATGATACCCAAGTCCCTGTTTCTGAAGATCAGGGCATCCAGGAATACATTTCCAAGTTCGAATTCCTGAAAATAGGGGATAGAGCGCCTTATACCGAGTTCAAATCGCAGAAGATGGAGGTCTGTCCTGAGAGTCTCAGCATCAAGCAATTTGATGAAGTCGAACTTTTCGAGCCCGGTGCCGTTTCCATGAAGAATAGACTCCATTGGAGCGTCCCGGTTTTCTCTAAGCTTTCTCACGAGAAGATTACAGAGGCCGCTACAAAGTCTACCATAGCTCCAATGAAAGCCATCTCGAAAATTATAGACATTGACGAGCTGGACGGCCGTGGTAAGACCAGGAGCATAACTACAAGCTCCCAATATTCGGTGAAAGAGCCACCGAAAGCACCCAAGTCCAGGGCAGTTCGTTTTGAGGATGGCCTTAGTGACGGCCTACAAGAGCCAAAAAGCAAGAAGGTGCGTTTTGCCTGAGTTTGTAACATTTTAATGACATTATGATTATTTGAATTTATGCGTTAGTGTATCTGAGGATCACGGACCCATCAACAGAGCTCGAAGCAATTTTACCCAAATGCTCATCCACATCCACAACTGATCCAGTGTGCCCTTCCAATTTTCTGAGGAGCTTCCGTGATGTCAAATCCCACGAAGTCACTGAGTTGTCAGCTGAGCCGGAGAATATTGTGTTTTCTCTGATGATGGCTCTAATTGGCAAGTTTTCTGTGCCAGACGGTGCGCCATCGTAGACTGCCGGCTTTATGTGGGACCCTGGCACGGCCTTTGGCTCGTATAATCTAACTGTACCATCTTCAGATCTGGATATGAGGTTAGCATTATCCACTGATAAAGAAGTGATTGTGTCCGTGTGCTGCGTTTCAATCTCGAACAAAGGAGAAGACGGCGATCTGATGTCCCAGGCTCTGATTACAGGCTCGATGCCCGCAGTGTAGATGATGTTATTGAGGAATGCAACGGTGAGAAGAGGAAATTCTGTTGAAAAGCTTTTGACAAACCCCTTGGACTTCTCCTCCCACAAATAAACGTTACCGTCGTCTGAAGCTGAGGCAATATAATTTTGATCTTGGTCAATCTCATTGACTACCAAGTTATGGCCGGCAAGCTTCCTTATTCTTGTTCCCGATGTGATATCCCAAATCCCCACGGTTGAATCAGCTGACGAAGATGCTAAGAAGCCATTACTCAGCCATCTGAGAGACGTAACTGCACTCTTGTGTCCCGTGAGTTCACCAAAATTCGGTGACAAGTCTTCCTCTGTAGAGTGTGGTGGGTTCCACAGCACTATACGATTGTTAGTAAATGGTCTATTGGTCATAAATGGGGACTTTCACTCACAAATTCTCTTGTCCATACCACCGGATGCCAAAACATCACCTTCCTTGTTGAATTTTGTACTCAGAACTGTACCTTCATGGCCTTGGAGACTGAATGTGTGTGATTCGAACTGCCTGATGTTAGTCTCATCGCTTGCAATATTGAGCCCTTGAGAGCCTTTTTAAGCACTTCAAATCGCTATTAACATACATTCTGATATGGAGTACCGTTTTGCCTCTGTCTCTTCACCAAAGACATCCTGATCGTTGCGCTGCCTCTAATAAATAAGAACCAAAGAGCGTACGCCATGAAGCGTAAACAAAAGTTCTGGTGGTGTACGGATGCGATGTCCGGATGTGCTATCCGCGGCCTCAAGCGCACCGGCCAATCAAACGACCGCGGTCGCGAATTTCCCTGGGGCAAGGTGTGGAGCTCGCTGGAGGCGGCCAATTGTTGAAAGAAACACCACCTTAAAGCTGCTGATCGGTTACCAGATCTGCTTAAGAAGGTTTTTAAATTAATCAATTCCATCTACAGAAATGTCTTCCATTGCTTTGCGTCGTGTTCTCGCCTCCTCCCGCGTCATGAGAGCTGGTGTTAGATCTTACTCCGAGGGTGCCACTGGTTCCACCCGCCCAGAGGGTTCCTCTGATGCTTTCTCCGTATGTTGAAATTTTAGTGGTTTGATGTGGCTGAGAAGCACTTTGAGTTGATGCTGCCTGCTTCTTCCTTATGGATTACGTTTGTTTGCTTGTTTATGGATTTGCATCTACTTCAACACATCTCTTAAGCCGCCTTATTGCTGCCCATTACACCTCATTTTCAATACTAACAAGCATGAATCAGAAGCGTGAGAAGGCCCAGGAGGACCTTTACATCAAGCAGCACGAGAAGGACCAGCTCAACGCTCTCAGAGAGTCTTTGAAAAAGAGCAAGGACCACTTGAACGAGTTGGAGCAGAAGATGTAAGTTATACGATTAGCTCCCTGCATGGAGAGTTTTAAACACTAACAAAATACAGTAACAACTTGACCAAGTAAACGTTATGACACCTCACAATCTCACATTATTCTCACATACTTTCTATCTGATATTCATATTTTCTATTCCTGGGAGTGTTGGTTTGCTTTTCGATTAGTGAAGAGAGGTGCTGAGGCCTAATTGTCTCCATTTTGGTGGTGTGATCTGGCTTCATCTTATGACACTTTTTACCATTGAATATGCTCTTTTAACACACATTTTGGGTTTTAATCTTCCCTTAGTCGGGTATTGGGCTAGCAGAGCCAATTGTAGTATCATTCTACGCCTTTCTTCTTTGTTCTCTCGTCAAATGCAGCGCTGCGGAGAACAAAGGAGTCTAAAACAAAGGCGTGACTCTGGATGCACACAGGTGCAGTGACTCCGTCTTTCGAAATGAGTATTCTTCCAACTCGCATTGATATGAATAGTATTCGAAGGAAGCTAGCCAGCTCAATGCATTGACTGTAGTTGCACCGTGTTTCACTCGAAAAATCATGCAGATCCGGGGATCTGATTGCGTGGTAGCGAACATTATGCGTGCCACTACGCTGTGTGTATGCTACACCCGGACATCAATTGACACCCGGACATTACAATTTGAATTAATTCGATTAAACTAGGTATCAAATGTACTTAAGTCTTTTTTAAGAGTGTTTAATGGCTCATTTTTGCATACTTTGACTCATGTTTGCTTACTTTTGACAAAAAAATGACAGTAAATTTAATTAATCGATCTTTAAAAAGTATAAGTTTTAAACAAACCTTTCGGATGGAAAAGATGAGATGGTATTTTTGTGAGTTCTAGCTACGTATATATATACCTTAATTAATTAAATTTATATATATATATATATATTATATATGATCAATTGCAAGCCTGAATATCAACAGTTTGGAT